>BQNB010028523.1:1587-56576 GCA_026074375.1 Tanacetum coccineum
ATGGTGGAGTCAGTTATTACTATTACTCGATAACTTGGTGGATGCTAACGGCAGTAGCTAAAGTGTCAAGGAACTTTAAATGTACTGAGCAGATTTGTTAAAGTAGTAGTGGAACTATGGGGACCATAGTATAAGTGATAACTTTGTCAATACCGTATTACTAAAAAACTTTTTCTGATATTTCCAGATCATACGATGTCAACTGTGTAATGAAGCTTATAGCTGCCGCATTATTTTAGTATAGCCTTTTTAACCACTTATACTTTATATATTTTTTATTAACGGGATATTATAGTAAACAATACAACTATTACATGGAACAGGAAAGGGTTCCTCTCCAAGTTGAATAACAACAGCCGCCGTGTTGCAGAGGGTGCCCAGTCTGACTCTGACACTTCATCTGACAGTGACTTGCTCATCCACAGCGGAGAAGCAGAAGAAGTTTTTTCGGGAGAAACCACATGAAATCGGTGAAGAAATTGAGAAAACCAATTTAAATTGTGACCCGAAATCCATCAATCCTCAAGGTGTTTCTCCAGTAGGAGAAAGGCATGATGCCCAGTTTGACTCGGACCCTGACACCTCATCTGAGAATGACACAAAGTATGACGTCATCCAAGAAAATTGAGAAATTGTTGATTAAGAATTTGATACACCTATTTTAGCAAGAGACGTGGAACCACAGAATTTACACAAATTTGTTTCTCTGCTGGAAAGTGAGAAGCTACCACTAACTGTCGAGTCCACTAAAACCGTAAGCCAGGATCATGATTCAGTGGAAAGAGATCAAAGTAATTGTAACATGGAAATTTCACAAGGAACATCGCCTTTGGCAATGGCTACCTCGGCGGCCTTTTCTGGTTTCTTTTCCTTGTTCCCTTTACCTTCTGATTCGTCCCGATACTTAATATACATATATATAATTAAAACCAAAATATTAATTAATAAGAGAGAGTAAGTATTCCGTAAGGCTTCTAGAAGATTACTTTTATCCAAAGTAAAATCCAAAACCTTCCCGGGTCGTTTCCCGACGAGGCGTGAATTGAAAATCGAGGTTAAGTTCGTGATCGCGTGTTTGAATAATCAAATTTTGATTTGGATTCTAATTCTACAAATAATATGCAAAAAACAAATAAACGCAAGTAAACAATTAAGGATTTAAACTAAAAACGATAACGGGAATCAAAACCCGAGCTTTAAAAACTTAATTATCAAATTTTAACCCTACAAATGCAAATTTAATTTTTAAATGTCCTAAATGATTAAAAATAATTTTCAGAAAAAGAATTATAATTTTTTAATTTTTATTTTATTTAATATGAATTAAAAACGGATTTAATCTAAAAATGCATAAAAATAGTAAACAAATTTTAAAAAATTCTGAAAAAATTACGGAAAATACTTTTAATTATTACTAATATAAGAAAAATAAGAACTTGAAATAAGCTAGACGGATAAGCTGTTAAAATAAGCTTATAAGCTTAAACTGCCAAACCACCTTAAATACTAAAGCACCCAAGGGTCTAACAGAAAAGACCCAAGGGCGCAATGGTAAAGGGTGAGGCTGTTAAGGTAGAGGTCTCGAGTTCGAGTCCTCCCTATACAGTCTTACTCCTTCCATTTTTATTTGCAAATTTTTTTTACACACTTAAACATAAGCTGGAAATAAGCATATTTAAAAAAGAAAGTTTTTCTGAAAAGAACTAATAAGCCTGAAACAAGCAGATTCACTTAAGCTTTAAAAACTTAGATTTTTAAAACTGTTTTTGCACAAAAAGCTTAAATAAGCTAACCTAAAGCAAAATAAGCCTCTAACAGCTTATAACAAACCTAATAAGCTAGAAAACACCAAAATAAGCACTCATGATAAGTAGATTGATCAAATAAGCCAATGAGTGGCAAAATGGTTAATAGTGGCAGACTACAAGCTACTTAAGCAAGATTTTAAAAGACCTAAACTTAAAGTTAATGTGTAAAAGTGAAAACTCAATAAGCTGGTACTACTGAGATTTAGAATAAGCAAAGAAAAAGCAATTTGAACAACTTATAAGCTATGAATTAGCTTACTGAAAATGGCAGTTCAGACAAAATTCATGTTTTTGGATTTTCAAAGGTTTTCAATGAAGACTAAATGGCTCAAATGCAGACCTAAAATAAGCTAGAAAATTAAGCTCATATTGCAGAATAAGCTAAAACAGATAAAACTTAATGTCTAATGAGCTTGTATCATGAAATTCAGAACCTAAATCTTACTTAAGCTACCCTAACTTTGATAATTAAAACTGACTTTTAACCCCTTTTTTTACTAAGACTAAAAACTATGACAGAATTACACCAAATTGCAAATGACCAATGCACACTTTAACCTCTACATTCTACTGCATCTAGAAACCTTAAATAAGCAGAAAACCAACACTAAAATGCAACTAACAAAGATCTAACCACATAAGCTTATAAGAACAGTTTTGAGTCCACAGATTCAAAATATCGTTAGCTTAACTCATAAACTTAAGATTTAATCCATAAAACTCTTTGAAATCAGACTTTAAACACTAGATTCAGCTTATCAAAGTTGGTTTTAAAACCAAAAGGTGGTCAAAACAGCACTAACATAAGTTAGTGCTGTTATGCCAAACACTCCTTTAAATCTCAAAACTCAACTTAATGCTTAAAGCAGATTCCAAATAGTGTTTAAAGGTTGAAGCAGATTAAGCTCATGACATTTTAAGAACATTTAAGCATTTAGAACATAGGAATAAGCACAAGAAATAAGCAGAATCAAATAAGCAGTTTAGACAATATTTGAAATAGTTTTAATCTAAAACTTAACTAAATGATATAAAAGCTATAAACTAAGCATTTTAAGCTAACAAAAGACATAATAAGCATATGTAAACATTAATAAGCATAGATTCAACATAAAATAAGCAGGAAATAAGCAAATGTAGATAATAAGCTATAAAATGAGAAAATGAGGTCTAACCTTTGCCCTTTGCTCTAAACAAGGGCTAAATGGCTCTTACAGCTTATCTACAGCTCCAGCTTATCAAAGATAAGCTGGTAAAATTCCAATAAGCCCGTCCGTTTTTGGCTTATCATCCATAAGGTAAGCTGTGGTATTTTTAGGGTGATTAAATTGATGAAATAGTAACAAGTATCTTAACAACAGGATTATAAGAGCTTATAAAAACTTATTTAAATGACTTTGAAGGCACAAATTAAGCTTAAATGTATTAAGTAAAGACAGATTTGGCAGAATTCTAAAAGCTTGTATTTTATTAAAAACGTAAAAGTTAAATTGCTTGAAAAGTAAATACAAGAAAGTAAATAAGCTGAAATTAAATTTACACTACTCCTTCTCTACATTAAACTACTCCCCCTCTACAATGAAAATCGAATCCTATTTATATAAAAAAAATGTGTGCACAGGGGTGTGCTAGTTGTGTTTCTTGTGTGAGGAGGATTGAACCCTTCATCCTGGCCTTCCAATCTTTCTTTCTTTCCAAGCTTTTGAATCCTAGCCCTTGATTTGATTTTGTCCAATCAGCCTTCATAGGATTGCCATCGTGGCTTGTCCTATTCATGGAGTAATAGGTTAAATTGGTGTTGCTTGGTTGTGGGGAAGAAGTTAAAAGAGTTTGTCTGTTAGCAAGGTACGATTGTCAGGGGTGAGGGAATAGTGACTATGGCAGGAAATGGTTTTAGTGTTTAATTTGGTAACGAGGTAGGAAAAAGGACTAACGGTGTTAGGGATGAAAGGGTAAAAGGGACTAATGTTGTAAACTGATAGGGACTAACTATGTTAGTCCTTAAGGACTAACTGTGAAAGGGTTTAAAAGGGTATAGGCTAACGGGCTGTTAAGGTTGTTTTGGGCCTTAGTTAAAATAGATTGGGCCAGATTTTATAATTAAAAGGTTTGGGCTTTTAATTGAATAAATAAGCTTAATGGGCTAACTCGACCCATTAACTTGGGGTGCGGGTTGGTCCATTTAAGATGCACACATCTTTGGCTTTGACTTTTCACGCTCTTTCCAATCCCGTGCTTGGTTTTGTCAGTTTTGGCTTCTTTTTTGCCCTTTAGTGAATATCCTTTACATGCACAACATAAATCACAAAACACACATATATTTGGCATTTTATGTTCGTTTTTGGTCATTTAGGCTCGTTTTTATAGCTAAAACGTATGTGTAATTAAGCACATACCAATGTGACCAGATATAGAGATGAAACACAAAGATATTTTAGTTTGACTTTCCAATTAACATGTATTGTATAAACCTTCAAGTAAACTCCTACTAAATACTTACACACTTCATACATTCTTACACACTTTCCATACCTTTCTTACACAATGGTCATTCAAAACCCTAACCATGGTTAAGTTAAAGTAACCTTAGCTAGTTAAGACTTACTATAAAAGGCCTCCTATTTGCAAGTATTCTTACATAACTCATTTCACTAGCAAAACTTCACTCATTCTCTCTTTTTCCTTCTCCCAACCCACGGCCAAACATAAACACCTATATACAATCCATAAAAATTTATTTAGCAAGTATACAAGTGATCTTACATCATATCTATAGCAAGTTCAAGTGATCTTACATCAATAATCGTAAGGTATTACAAGAAGGTTTGAAAGGCTTGTTTAGTGTTTACAAAGGAGGTTTAATCAAAAGAAAAAGTCTAAAGATTAGGGTTTCTTCTTAGGATTTTCAGGGGTTTTCTAAAATTGAAAGCTGGATTATTATCTAAAACTAGGGGTTTAGATCTTGTTGTTCATCCAATCCTACTTCAAATTAAAGGTTATCTAAAACCCTTAAGACAACTCTTTACAATCATGAATTTATATGTATAGTATCCACTATGTAGTAATTCACCATCTAGAAAAATTATTAACATGTAAAATTGGTGATTTTTTTTTACATTTTGTTTCATATGTTGATAAGCTTTTTCCATATGATATATGTTGATGTTGAGGACATGTTATAAGAGGAAGTATAAGTATATACAAGTATGGGTTTAAGTTATAAAAAGCCATATATGCACTGGTTACTTTAAAAATTACTTTAATTAAGGTTACAAGTATAAATGAATATGAGGACTTGTGCATTCATGGACAAATAATAGAATTAGTTAAGGGACCAAAAGTGACATATACCAAGTGATATAAGTGTTAGTAGAGGACAGTAGACAAAGTTACTTAACTAAAAACTTAAAAAAACAATTTTTTAATAAAACACATTTTTAACAAATATCAAAACCTACTATTTTAATCATGAAAATAAGGTATTTATTTTATATTTTTATAAAATACTACACGTCATGACGATCGTAGGCATGTAGAGAACTCAAAAATCTGAGCTATAACGAAGAAGATACGCCATTTGCAAGTTTACGATAAATAAAAGCTTTTATAAAAACAATTTTATAAAAACTTATTATTTTTTTTTGTTTCAAGAAATTGATAAAAAAATAATTATATTTCATAAAAATTACAAATTTTTAGGAGATTCCAACACCGTAAGAATCTAATTTTTTGATGCAATAACGTAGGAGGGTTATGGATTTTTCATGATTAAACGATAATAAGGGTTTATAAAAATCATTTTATAAAGTATGACATAAAAATCACTATTTCATGCCTCAGATACTTTTGGAAAAATAATATTTATTTTATAGGCATAAAAACTTAATAATTACGAATACGCCGAAAGAATCCTCGTAAATTCTGAAGTAAAACGAATAAGATATGACGTTTACGAGTTTAGCATAATTAAATTTATAAAAAGAGCCTGAACATAAAAGTACAGTTCACCAGTAGTTGCAAATATTGAAAATGTAATATTTTATAACTCCTCTTAATTACGAAGCGTGGTAACCTAAGAAAACGAGCGAAACAGACTTAAAAACGAGAAAGTTAACGCACACATTACACTACGGAAATATTTTATAAACATATAAAACATAAATAAAATATTATTTCTCTCAAATACAATTAGTTGTGATGTAGGCTATATGAGAATTATATACTTATTAGTATTCAAAGTACTTAGTACACATGATTAACACCCTACAATAATTAGGTTTCATTCGGCTGTAAATATCAGTGGCGCATTTTCTCTGTTTGTGAGTTACATAATCGATCACATCACTCAGATGAGTTTATAAGCCCCATGTTTTAACATTTAATAATGATTTTTAAAAAAAGTTATGGTGAGAACATAAGCATGTGTTTTACAATTGGACGCAAGTGGACATTTTACATTACGATTACGTGTTTGCCTAAGTAGCGATAACCGCTGAGCCCATTATCATGAACTGTCAATTACTTGTTGTGAGCGAGAAACAAAGTTTATTATTTTTTTATTTTTTATTATTAAATAGATCTATTTGGGATTGACATCCCCGATCGGTGTGCGTAGTCGATCTCAACTTTATGCCGGAATTGACGATAATCACATACGAACGTATACCATTTCGGAAATAAGATATTGTTGCATGTTACGAAACATCAAATCAACTGGGCTAACCTTAGCTGAAATATATTGTACTCTTAATGATGCAATTCATACATGCCGAGCTTTAGTTCATGATGCTATTAGGAAAACTTTATTAATACTTTTTGTGATGTTTACATTATGATTGCATATCATGGTAAATCGTTGCAGTCCTGAGCATGTATACATTTACAACCTATGTTCAACCAGACATTATTATGAATGACGTTTTTAAAAGCAGTGATTTTTCCAGGAAGATCAATGAGATGTACAAGACAAAGCTACCATTTGGTGGGTCCGTTCGGACTTTTTGCAAGTCATTTGCATTAAAGATTTGGTTGCATTTACCATTTTGTTAAACATGTGTTATGGACTAGTAATCTTTGAATTTTGAACAACAAACAAGTGAAGCATCGGGCTTTTTAAACAAACACTTAGTTAATCATTTATCAGTTATTAAACGACTTATAAAGGCGTTCTTATATATTTCATGTGCTATTGATCTATGAAAGTATCTTCTCCAACCTATATTTCGCTGCGACCCACTTTGGGGATTGTTACATCAAGAATCAAGTGCTTAAGGAATACTTTGATAGCGTTGGCATCTCTCACCAAGCGTCTTCTGTCGAAAACACCTCAACAAAATGGATTATGAACAAAAAATCGGACGTTAGTGGAGCTGCTAGAAAATACTGATTTACTCTCGAGGCTACTGTTATTCTTTATGGCTGAAGCTAATTGCTACGCATCGCTACACTCAAAACTACTCCGATCATTCATCGACATTTTAAAACAAAGCCCCATACGAGCTCACAAAACGCGAGAAAAGACCGGACATCTCCTTTTACATGTATTCAGGGTTCTCTGTTATCTCAAGAATGATCGTGAAAGATATGTGGAACTTGGGCAAAAGGTGATATTGCTTCTTTATTAGTTATTCAACTATTTTTATGTGCTTACAAGGTCTACAAATGAAGGACAAAGAAAATAGGAACACAGAATGTGACATTTGATGAGCTTTTTACATATGTCTTTTGAACAACGCAGTTCAAACCGCAGCTTTAAAGCATGACTCTGACAAATTTAGTTCAGGAACTCATCTTACTATGCTTCATCAACCAATATGCAACGCATCAACCACACTGAACATGAATTGATTTACTGTTCGAGCTATTATGATGATTACATTGATGGTCCCACCGTGCAGCTCTCCAAGAACATTATCCGGCTACACAAGCACCTCTAGATCTCAAACACCAACTACTATATCTACAACAATAGCAGACACCGCACTAACACCAACAAATTCATCCTCTTAAGCTACAAATTTTCCAAATACTTCACAAGATGTTGACGAGCTCAAAACATAACAACAACATGTTCCGAATGCTATGCTCGATGGAAATACGTTTGTAAATCCTTTTGCTACTCCATCTATAAGTGTTGCTGAATAATCATCTTCACAATATGTGGATCCATAGAACATGCATGCGTTTTATCAACCTTACGCTCATGAATATCTGTGGACTAAGGATCACCCTCTAAAACAAGTGATAAGAGAACCCTCACGACCAGTTTTGACATTGAATCAACTCCAAACAGATGGTGACATGTGCATGTATGCATTAACCGTAAGCACTATGGAACCAAGAAATGTCAAAGAGGCTATAACCGACCCTGCATGGATTGAATCAATGCAAGAAGAGCTTCTCCAGTTCAAAAGACTTGATGTATGGGAGTTAGTTCCTGCTTCAGATAACATAAAACCCTTTACTTTGAAATGGTTATTTAAAAACAAGCATGATGAAAAGAACACGGTCATCCGAAACAAGACTCGTCTGGTTATGAGAGGGTATCGCCAATAGGAAGGAATAGATTTTGAAGAATCATTCGCTCCTGTTGCTAGAATGGAAGCTATCAGGATATTTTTGGCATATGTTGCACATAAATCGTTCATCGTGTTTTAAATGGACGTAAAAACTGCTTTCTTGCATGGTACATTAAAAGAAGACGTGTACGTGTGTTAACCTGAAGGTTTCATTGATGTTGATCATCCAAGCCATGTCTACAAGTTAAAGAAGGCACTCTATGGGTTAAAGCAAGCACCAAGGGCATGGTGCGACGAATTGTTAAAGTTTCTCCTACATAATCACTTCTTCAAAGGCACCATTGATCCAACACTGTTTATAAGATGCTTCGACGACGACATCTTAGTGGTACAGTCTATGTAGATGATATTATCTTTGGTTCTACAAACCCTAGGTATACCCAACTATTTGCTGACCTTATGAAAAGCCGCTTCGAAATGTCGATGATGGGGGAAATGACGTTTTTCCTTGGATTACAAGATAACCAATCCCCCCGTGGCATCTTCATAAACCAGTCCAAATACGTGTTAGAAATCCTTAAAAAATATGGAATGAAAACTTGTGATCCCGTTGGAACTCCAATGGAGATCAAAGACAAACTTGACCTAGATCAAAATGGGACTCTAGTCGATGCAACGAAATATCGTAGCATGATTGGTGCCCTAATGTATCTTACGTCAAGCAGACCGGACATTGTACATGTTACTTGCTTATGTGCTCGGTGCCAGGCTAAGCCAACCGAGAAGCACCTCAAAGAGGTTAAAAGGATCTTTTGCTATCTTCGGGGAACCATTAATATGGGTCTCTGGTATACGAAGGATTCTGGTTTTGAACTAACCATATTTTCAGATGCTGATTATGCGGGATGTAAAGACACCTTCAACAGTACTTTCGGTGGAGCTCAAGTTTTAGGTGAAAAGCTGGTTAGCTGGTCATCAAAAAAGCAAGACTGTACGGCGCTGTCAATCGTGGAAGCAAAATATGTGTCTCTATCCGCTTGTTGTGCCCAAGTCATTTAGATGCGGACACAGTTAACGGATTATGGCTGTCACTTCAACAAGATTCCAATCTATTTTGATTCGAAATTAGCCATAGCCATATCCTGCAACCCGGTCCAACACTCAAGAACCAAACACATCGTTGTCCGTTACCATTTCATAAAGAAGCACGTGGAAAAGGGTACGATTGAACTGTATTTTGTTAAGACTGATTACCAATTGGCTGACCTCTTCGCCAAAGCTCTTCTAGTGGATAGATTCAACTATCTGGTTTGTCGCCTTGGTATGCGCAGTTTGTCTCCACAGGAGCTTGAACGTCTTGCAAAATCACAGTAAGTCTTTGTATATATTTATCAGAAAAACAAAATACAAAAATATAAAACCAAGAAAAAGAAAATATAAAATTATAAAACCTATAAAAGCAAAATACAAAATCAAAAAATTTCAAAAATACCAAAAATAATCTTCTCTGACATGTCTCTCATAAAATTGATAACATTTACGCACCTAGAAATGTTGATTAATATTGACACATGTGTATAAATGAAGTTTGAGCGAGAGTTTCAAATGCTTTCAAAACATGTCTCTTCAAATTTTTTCTTTCTACAACTTCTAAGTAAATGTCAGCTTAGGACTCAGTCTTCAAAGAATGGAAAATGTTCATTTATGTACATTTATCCTAAACAACGAGAAGTTCACATCTTCTCGGTCTTGAGCACTGCATACAAACATTTTAAGTTTGTGAATGCTCAAGAGAAGCACCAAGGAAATGGTAATTAATAAGATATATACTAAAATTATTTTTCTGTTGAGCACAATTTTTCAAGATATTTTCAAAAAGAAAATTTTAAATTCTTTCAAAATTATGTGCTCAACAAACTCCCACTCCAAGTTTTCACTCTAATCTTTTATTGAGGGGGAGTATAATAATAAGATTCATTCTGCATGCTCTTATGTTCTCCCAATACTTAGTTAGACTCATGTGAATTACCGGACATTAACTTGTTTTTAATTCACTAATATTTCAAAAATTGTCACCACATATGCAATTTTTGAGGGGGAGAATAGTGATTAAAATATGATCAATAAGCTTAATATGGATACGATCTTCAATCTATAAGTGCGTTCTCAAACCTCGCATGTGCAAAACTCTTTCATAATATGGTGCATATGTTTAGGGGGAGCTTTTTGGTAACTCTAAAAACTCTCAATGTGTCATAAATGATTTCTCAGACACGTTGATTGATTTTTCAAATGGTTTATGGATCTTCATGGCAATACCTAAAGACCGACCAACTGTTGTTTCTCAATGAGTTATAAGGTGGTTAAGGTTAGGTATCCTCGTTCCATGATCCAACCAGAACCGAAGGGATCTACCCGGGAACACTCTATTAGATAGAGTATAAGTCTTAGGTATGATTAAAAAAAGGAGTAAAGTGAGATCGGTAAGAATGTTATCCAAGACATGAATTATCACCGGAATAATCCCAACAAGGTGATAATGAGGACGTGTTGGTTTAACATTAAAGGGGTTGAAGAACTGAAAAGAATTGCAAGGATAAAGGGTGAAAAAAGCCCTTCATACAACCTTAGGCGGAAACTGGGTCAATGCATAATCTATCGGTAATCACTATGATGATTTTGGTATTGAAGACAAGTCATCATGGACCTAGTGATGCAAAGCATAACCCATCCCAACTACTCATGCTTCTCTCAAAAGAAGTCTGTTTCATTTCTCACGGAGATCAACACGTTTCTATTGGCTTTCTCATTCCGAGATCGTTGATATCAAAAAGGTGGCAATCTGCTCCAGCCTCCGATTATCAAATAACAAATGTGCACTTATAGAGTCTAGAGCCATCGAGATCAATCAAAAATATCACTAGGACACAAATTCCAATATACAAAATGTCGTACATCACTATATAACATTTTGTATCAAAAAGTCCTACGCATTATCCTTGTGGTAATTGCCAGAACATTTAGAGTAATACTCTTTAGTATTCACAGTGATGAATGGAAATCCTTCCAAAGTCAACATCAATAAGCTCCGCGGTAGGTGACTTGCGAGATTCTAAATGAATCAAGCTTGTGTTAACTGGATATCGATTTTGGTTCCGTATAGGGAATTTGACGACTCAATAAAAAAGATTAGTAAACCTTTATCTGATATCAACTCCTACCATGTTGTCTCCTTTGAGATGCTTTGGTAACGAGAACGGCTAGTACAGCTGCAAAACACTGTCAAGGAGATTCTTTTGAATTCTGCCTGATCACAGGCAGTATTTATAATGATTAACGGGGAACCATGGTTATTGCAACCGTATTCGAGGAAGTAACAAAGACCCTTTCGTCCATGTATGTTTATCACTAACCTAACTTGCAGGTTTTCCTAACGGTAGCAGCTTCTAGTCCATGTCAAGTCAAGATTCAAGACCTTATGCTCAATCAACAAAGATAAATACATGATGAATGCTTCAAGCACATGTGTCATAAGTCTTCTACACAATCTCTGAATGTACTGCACTTACCTCAATAGACACTTTTCGATAAGATTGCAGGGGACAATAAACAAAGATATATCTTACAAATGGATCAAGTACTATTCCTTCCATGATGTGGTACAGGTAATCATGAAAAAGAAAATGTTGAGGGAGATTGTTAGCAAGCTTTCAAGACCTTGAGCATGAGGGCAGAGATACAAGATCACAAGGAGGCATACAGATTCAAGGATAAAGATTCAGAGATCTCAGTAGTCAAGACAAATCAAGGCCAAAGAATATGATATCAATATTTTATCAAAGAATATCAAGTTAAAGATCAAGATCCATGATCACAAGCATGCAAAAGGAACTTTAAAGGAATTCCTAAGAACACAAGGCTCTAAGATTCAAGACGTCACAAGATGTGAAGCCATAAGTGTTAAACTGTGATGTTCTCACACAAAAGGGCCCTATCTCACTGAAAGTACATAGGGAAGATGGGACAAATGAAGTCATTTCAAACGTCAAAGTCAGTGACCTACATCTGGCTGAATGGAGAGAGGTAGTACAAGCTTGTCCTGATAGAAAATAAAAAGGATGGAAAACCATCTATGGGTTAATAAAGACAAGAATGGAATATCTTGATCAAACTGAAAAAGAACTAAAGATTGACTTCCACAAACCCCTCAAAGAACAAGATCATCTGAAAGAGCTAAATGATTTAGCTAACAAGGAAAGGAAAAGAACCGGTGACTCAACAGACCATTCCAGGTCAAAAAAGAAACACAAGTCATCATTTTAGCTTAAAGAAGAGGTTCATTGAGCAATAAGAACATCAAATGTTATAATTTTTTGTATTGACTTTATATATTATAATTGTAATATAATGAAAGTTAATAGAAGTAATTCTCAGTTATGTTGTTCAATTTATATCAGTTGTGTAAGAAGAAGTTGTTTTGCTTACTTACAACTAATTTTAACTTAGGCTATTTGTATATTTAAATAGGGGGAGATTGTTGGGTTTAGTTCCTGAGCCCTTCAGTCTTTCAGTAGATGTAAACATAAAATCCCTTAAGTGTTACTCAAGCTGAAGTCTTTCAGTTTGAGTCGCTGAAGTTTCTTTAGTGTCAGCTCTTCAGGTCCTTTGAAGATTGGGAAGTATCTTCACTTCAGTTTATACAGCGGTACAGAAACTGAAGAAGGCTTTTGGTAAGCGCTTCAGTTCAGCTTGGTTGACAGTTCTAAGCTGAACATTGTCCATCTCCTTAACAGAAGTTGAAACGTGTTATTTCACTTCTAGAAGGTTTACAAGGCGGGAAAAAGATTGCTTTTTGTCATAAGGAATAAAGCAATCTCCTTGGGAAAGTAACTTCTAAAGTTGGTATAGAAGTACAACAACTTTTCCTAAAGGACTGTACCTAGTACTAGAAAGCAAACGTGCATTAAATGATAGTTCAACCACCCATTTAATGTTTTCCACGTAGTCTAGGTTAAACTTGTAAACCCTAATCCATTTTCCTATAAAAGGTAAGGGATTCCCAAAGTAAATGTTATCTTTTCCAATTAATATGAAACACATTGAAAAGTTCATTTATCTCTCAAACAAACTGAATAGAAACTGCTGAAGCTGAAGCTTCAGTTCTAGTCGAATAGTTTGTTTTCTTATTTCTCATAACTTTGGTTAGAGAATAAGTTCGAAGGAGATAACACCCCAATTTTCATTCAACTACCTTGCTATTCCGCAAGCAAGGTGTGTCATAGATTCTTTAATTTGATTCTAATAAGAACCTATATGTTGATAAGTACTTCTGTGTGTTTTAAACTTGTTCTTTATATTCTTTATATATATTTGTTTAAAACTCACTTCATTGACATGGAATGTGATTAGTTTAACTTGATAAACCTTATATCAGATTCCAAGGGACCAACGAATATATTTAAGTGATAAAGTTTAACGAGCGTTAAATATTAATGTGTATTTAACGGGAAGTAATATTAGTCGTTAATAGTTAAAATAAAGGACTAATATGCAATAACAAAGAAAAGGAAATTGCGGGATCACTCCCTCCTTCCTTAGGCCGGTCGAAATAACAATCCCAATAGGATTGGGATTGCCTAACTTACAAGCCAAGTTTTTAGAGGCTATATAAAGAGATCTTGGGATTCATTGTTTGTCGCAACTTAAAAAAACTAATCCCTAAATCTCTTTTGCTCTCTCTCTCTCTCTCTTGGTTCGATCTATGGATATTCTATAACACTATAAAAGTTTCATGTTTTCTTATTTTTGTAACGTGCGATCGAACATACCTCAAGGGGTTTATTCGTGGTTTTGTGTTTGATCGAATCCAAACAACCCTATAGTTTTCGTGTTGATTGATAGTCGAAGACGTTTAGTTTGCTTTATCACTACTAGTACTAGCATGCTTAATTGTTTGCTATGAATGTATTGTGTGTGTTGAAGTAGAGAGATCTGCCTTTAGGTCTTGGGTGGGTTATATTGGCATAGTAATTCGATTTATACACCTGTGTAATTCAAGATGGTGTTTTACGTATAATGTGCTAATAAGTACAACGTCTTGATCCTTTTTTAATTATGTATTATATACGTGTTTATATGTTTTCCGCTGCGTACTCGTGATTTCCATTGGTCAATAGTTGTTAAAATCCCAACAAAAATGACATGAGAAACAAGGTTTTATCAAGAATTATTACAAAGATGATAGCCCAACAGCTATTTAGTTTGCTTATTTGTTTGATATAAGTTAAGCAAAAAAAACAACATCTTAGAGCATTAGGTGCAGTAAGTTGCAAGTAATTGTCACATCAGCGCCACATCAGTTTTTTCTCACCTAACTTACAACCAACTAAGGATGTTACTTTTATTCTTGTTTGCATAGAGTTTCTGTTTGCGCAACTATGAGGTGTATAGAGTTTCTGTTTTCTGAATGGAAAAAATCCTTAACCCATGTGATAAAAATGTTGTTTCATTTTAACTTTTTGCAAAAGGTTATCCTGAATGTAAAAGGAGGTTAAATTTGAAGTTGTTTGTATTTAGGACCATATGTTTTACCAAACTACCCTCGTCATTCCCTTTTGTTCTTCTATTTCCCTAAATCCTCTATTTCTTCTTTCTTCTTTCACACCTACCATCCAAACCCCTCCTCTATCTGCAACTAGCTACTTTGATCGACTCCTCCTCCCCAGAAGGATGCTCCTCAACTGCTACTCGACGTCAACAGCTACCCGACATGGTTAACCCACTAACGGCTACTTGACCCACTAGCAATTCAACTCATAACATCTGATCTCGTTTACAGTAGCAACTTTAGAGGAAAATTGTTAAATCTGTTATAATATTAGAAAGAATATTTGACTTGTGAAGAAACCCAATTTTGGTCCCGTATCAATGCTTATTTCATTTTTTACCATGGTTAAAGTTTGGTCAATGGTGGTTCATGACTTCATGCGATTTAATTGTGCAACTAGAATGATTTATTAACCCTTTCATATGTTCTTCATCTTGGAACTTGATTGATTCGCTCCTACATGTACATTTGTTCATTGAAAATTGATTTTTATAAAAAGGGTCAAATGACCGATAATTAATATTAATATAGTTAATCATCACAATAAAAGAAACAACATTGGGTGTTTTTTCCAAAGTTGAAAAAAAAACGTCTACAAGGCCGATTAATCGCCGCTTAGGCGCTACAAGGCTACCGACCTTGCCGATTTATGTAACTGGGTCAAACAAATAGGTCAACCGTGATCAACGGTGGTCAAACTTGACGGAAACCTTCTAATCTTGCTGGAAGTACTTAAAACTCACCGTAAACTTGTTTTGATCACTTATAGTAACTGTTTAAATCTATTACAAGTTGTTTTTTAGAAAATAAATCTTGCCAATAATACCTAAAACTCGTCAGAAATACACAAAACTTGTCAAAAATACCCAAATTTTTCCAGAAAATCGATTACAAGCTACAAGGTGATTGACCGCCCGGCTAACGATTCACGATTTTTGCATCCTTGCTTATGATATTATTTTGTTATTTAATATCCCAAATACTAGAAAAAAGGTCATGTAGATATGTCAATGTATGTTGGTATTATGTTATTTATGTTTGATACTAAATAACATACAAGTTTTTAGTATCCAAATTATCTTTTATGAAATTGATGCAATACATTTTGCAAGGTTGCAAAAATCGCTAGGCGCTAGCTAGGCGGCCGGGTACCGCCTAGCGATTAATCGGTTAGGCGGGGATTAATCGAGGATTAATCAGATTGGACTTTTTATATATAAAATTATGAAAATTTAAAAATATATTGTTGTATGTCATGTTTAGTAGATATCATACGAAAGCTATAGAATAGAGGAGAGGAGCTAGAGATTATTTTTCATCATTTTCAAAGTTTTCATTCCAAAGGGAAAATAGAAATGGAAGGGAGAAGTGAGTTTATAAAATGTAAAGACTTGTATAAATACCCCTCCTATATGGGTATTTATACTTATTGTTGTTCCTATTCTATTTTCCTAACTTTAGTCAAACCTTGGTTAACTTTACTTAACTTTGACCAAGATAGACTTTATTATATTATAATTATTAATAAAACTATAAACTAAACAAAATTATACAAAGACCAATTCGTTTAATAATAAACACTTTTCTTGAACCTAACAGTCTCCCCCTAAGGGTTGATTATTATAGACGCTTCATTGTCAGCAGAATTGGTCTTCTATTCACAAAAGATTCCCACCTTCTCATTTGTTGTTGGTGACTTAGACGCTTGGATATTTCTCTTTCGAACGCTCTCATTATGTCAAGATCTAGTTCACCTAGCTGAGGTAGTTTCTTCTAGAACTGATTGTGAAAGATCCTTAGCTTTAATTCATTTATGACCTTTTCTAACGTCACATCACAGAACTTCACAATCTCTACCAAATACATAGCCCGCTTCTCATCTTTGTTGTTTAAGTAAATCAAACCTGTAGTTGGCTTGTCTACTATTGAGTACGGATCATGTGCTTCAATGCCAGGAAATTTCAATGTTGGTGCGGTTAAATTGACCTTGATTTGATAACTCTCTATTCCCAACTAAAAATCATGAGCTCTCTCTCAGATCACATAACTTCTGATGAACGTTATTAATGAATTCATCAACTTGGTTTCACGGTAGTTGACCTTCTTGTTTCTGTAGAGATAATACACGTCTTCGATATCATTTCTGTTCAGGTACTTGAAGTTAGCTTCAGAAAAACTATCTGGCTTATCATTTTCTCTCATCACAATTATTTGTTCCATGAAGTCCAAACCACATAGTTGATCAGTGGTAATTCTGACAACTTTTGTAATCTTGTGATTGGAGAAATAGTCTTTTGGATTGTCTTTGAATTTTGTTTGATTTTGCTTGTATACTCTCTTATGCCGTGAATCTTTCCAGTGTTGAATTGACAGCCGTGCATCTTTATTAAAATTCTTGAATTCTTTATGAACCCAACGATTCATCTTTTCTTCTAGATTAGCTTCTGGAAATAGTTATGCATGTATCTTATGAAGTGAAAGAATATACTTCTTCTCCTCAGTATTTCCATTCTTTAGAAAGAATAGATCTTTGTTGAACAAATACCTTTGAGGTTCTTTGGATTCCTTTGTGGTCCATAGAAAATGAGAGGCTTTGGTATTGGTCGTCTTATGTCCTCTTTTCTGATTTCCCAAACTATCTGATTCTCCATAAAGTTTGTTACTTGTTCCAAATGGTAGGCATACTCTTTAGCATTTCGAAACTGATTATTCAACATATCATTCAGTGTAGCCTTCATTCTTGCATGATCAAAGATATTGGAACACGCTTGTCAACATTCTGAAATTTTATCATCAGCTCAGGTGTTTCATCATCAGGAATTACCTCATCTTCATCAATAATTGTTTCCTCTTCCCATGCATCCTATTCCTGTGTTGTTGCTTCTTGTTATTGGATCATAAGTGTGGAATTATTTAGCTGTATTGTTTGACAAAATATCCCCTTGCAGACTTTGATCTTTTAGAAGTCTTGTGTTTTTTCACTCCCCCCCCCCCCTCAGGAGGAGCATCATCCTCTTGATGGTCATCATGTCATTATGAGTGAAATTCATCATCCCTGCAAGAAGTATTAGAAGTGGAAGAGTTTTCAAACTTATGCTTCAGTACATCCAACAATGCTAGATCATTAGCTTGATCTTGAAGATTAGACTTCATCTTTAAATACAGTTGTTGTTGAAGATCAGCTGATGTAGTTGTTTTAGTTGAAGTGGTTGTGGTAGGATGAACTTGAATAACATTGGTCTAACATAATTCTTGAAAAGTTCCTTATGACTCTGGGGTGCTGTGTGTGCATCGAATTCTTTGGAATAATAACAGCATGTTGATCTTGAAACGAATCTCGCTCTTGAATGATGGTCGTCAAGCTACAATCGGGATTGAGAAATTGCTTTCAATCAAGTCCATTTAGTTGGCTCCGATTCAGCAAGTTTGTGGGAACGCCGTACAGTTTCATGAAGAACTTGATCAACTTTTCCATGAACTTTCCAGAATTTGTCAGTTGTCACACATTTTCTTTCCATATCCCTGATCATATATCCTTGACGCCTATACATCTTGCGAAGTGCTCTTGGAAGATGACTGTACTTGTTGGAAATATGTCTTTTCTTATGTGGATCTTTAGATAAAGTAGTAATGGAGGGTGATACAGTAACCGTCAATTCCTTATTAATGTTCTTATCCAAAGATAAGATTATCCTAGGGATCTAGGTGGTGTAGGAATTGATGTATGCATCTTCTCAGTCCTAATCTCCAAACTACCCATCTAATCAAATTTCTTCTCATCTGTCTTATCTTCCTCATTGTCATCATCATCATCAATAAATTTTGGATGTTTCTTATAACTTCCGGGATCTATCTTATTTCTGGAATCATAAACATCATTTTGAATCATAGAAGCAGCAAACTTATCAGCATATGATTCTACATCTTTTTCTCCTTCGACCACCTGCTTCTGTTTGATAGTTACTTTTAGTAATTTTTATGGTGAAATTGTCTCTCTAGCACTGTGCTTCCTCTTATTTCCCTGAGGACTAGAAGCAGTAAGTGTAGGTGTCCTATGTGCTCTAGGTGTTGACCTATGCATTCCTTGGGTAGAAACAATCAGTTGCGGTTGATTCATTGGAATTGCTACATTAACAAACACTGTCTCATACTCCTTGTAATCATCAATGGTACGGATCTCCTCAGTCAATACTGCATTCGGAATCAGCATCCCTCGAACTTGCACATTCCCCGTAGTATACACACTCACTAACGGAATATCATCCTTGATAGAATGATAATCTTCTTCTAATCTCGAAGAAATAGATGGATATTTCTTCATCAAATCAGCAATTATGAGCTTGGTGAAGCGAGGGTACCGAATAACATCTTTCTTCTAGAATACATTATTCATGAAATCCCACCAAAGAAGAGAAGCATAATCAACATTTGTTCGGTTGATCACAGCATGGAATAACTAAAGAATATTGATCTTCGTCTGATCATGTCCAGATGTGCGAGTAGTCAAACAGCAGTGGAACACCTTGAACATTGTTTGCCATGGTTGAGCAAGATTTTTCATAAAGAATGCACTCACTTTATCCACGACACCTTGATAACCAACCATGTGCATGAAAGATTCAATAATCTAGATGGTAGCTGGTACGACAAATGGATTTTCTAGAGTTTCCACTGGCAGCTTAAGGGTATCGCGAAACATATCCACTGTGTAAGTAATCTCTTGAGTATCCAGCTTGAATCTAATGGTATCCTTGGTGTCATGCACCTTGCGAACTGTTTTCCATAAATGTTGTAAGTACACAGCTGAAACATCAGTAGTTGCAGTAAGAGCGTAACTGAAAGGATGATCAAGTAAGATTTGTCCCACTATCTTGCATTCTGGTAAGCATGGGATACTTTGAAGCACAACATAATTGTTACATCTCCCCACTGCCTTGAAATTTGGGGACAAGTTGAGCAGCTGAAATGATTTGTTGAGCCATGTGGAATACTGTATGATGACATGAAGTGATTAGTGAAATGAGATAAAGTTTATGTAATACACATTTATAATATTTTTGTCTTTTTCCACTCTGTCTGTTTTTATATGCTCTGGCAATTCTTTTTGAGCATATTCTGATCATTTTCTTTCTCATGTGCCAATTCTTACTTTTTCAAGCACATACCATACGCTTTATTTGTCTTTTTCTTTTGATCTTATTTTGTATGCTCTGGCATTTCTTTTTCGAGCATACTTTGATTTGCTTTTTCGCGTATGGATTTTATCTCTCTTTCTATTTTGAATTTCCTTACCAAAAAGCATTTGTGAAATGATACTCTTTCAAGAATAATAAAGATATACTCTGATTTTGAATATACCAGTTTGGCAAAAACACAAGTTTGTGACAACCATTTGATGTTTAAGAAATCCAAGAGTATAACTTTATATTGTAAAAAAACTTTTTAGTAAAAGAGTACCACTTTTTGACACAAAGATACGGCTTTTGGATAGAAATTAAGATAACATTTCCAAAATCACAAGTTTTCCAAAGATGTTTGAAAACTATGATATTACAACCAAACTAATAGAACGACAATTGGATGGTCACTAAGCCACTCACTCCTCATTTTGTTCAGTGCAGAAAACGGTCAAAACCGGACATGACTTAGATCATTTACCCAATTGAGTACAATAGATAGTCATAAACCACTTTGAACTGTATTTTGAAACAATCTTTTCAAAACTTTGAAATTTGCCTTTGTTGAGACATGAGAATTTATGATCACAGACAGTTGAATCACCATGTTTATTTGTTTTTCTCAAATCTTTTGAATCACTGGTCACTGAATGAAAATTTTAGCTATGCAAAACATATTCTTATATATATGATAATTGGATGGTCAGTAGATTGCTCACTCCTCATCCTGTTAATTTCAGGAAACGGTCGTAACCGGACACAATCTTCACCATTTGACCCATTTATCAATATAAGAATATGATTTTTTAACTAAATTTATCAGTGTTTTTCGTAAAATGCCATTTTGATTAACATTTAAGCCTATTTGAGTATTTGAAAAAATTTAGCCCAATAAAATCGCTTTTCAAAACCCAAACTAAAAGCCCAACTTTGCTTTACGAAACCCATTTATTAATCCATTATATCATTTACGAAACCTGTCATTTTAGCCCAATACTATTTACAAAGCCATTTTAATAAGCCCATACAAAATCGAAACCTTAAACCATTACTTTCGTAAACATAATTAATAAAGAAAAATGATAAACTAAAAGATTTGTTTTCATTTTCAGCTTATTTCTATCATTTATTCATAATTTAAGACTATTCTTATGTTCTGAAAGCAATATTTCAAGTTTAGAAAACCTATCATGGTTACGAAACCTCAAGATCTTAGTTTACACATGATATTTTTAGTGGTCAATCGATTCCAATCATGTTCTTTGATACTTATCAATGTTTTGCCTTATTAAATTTCACTACCCAAACACTTTCATTTTTACGAAACCCTAGATCTATACGAAACCTATATTAACAATTAATAATAGCAATTAATCATAATTGAAATCAAAATAGATCATGTTTCTTACGTTTTCTATCACTGATAACTGACAAAACGATTTGGATCGTTCTTTTCTAAGTTACAAAAGCTCAAACTTTTGCAAAGGATTTACGAAACCTTGTTACTGTGTGTATACGAAAGTGATAGGTTATGTATGGCCCTGTTTTTTTATACTCCCGAAAATAACTTTGCGTATTTGACATTTTTGGTCCTTTAAGTTAATTTCGTAAACCTTTTTAGTCCATACGAAACTATTTTTTGGTTTTGACTTTTTCAGTCCCTTTTCTTTCTTTCGTAAACACTAACATCCCATACGAAACTAACTTTTTCATTTTGCACTTTCAGTCCTTATAGTTACTTTCGGAAGCTTTTAATACCCAATTTTTTTTCATAACTCCCCCTTGAAGTTAGACCTATTTTTCACAACAAACCTTTTGAACTATTTTGCAGTTAAGTTCCCGTTTTTTCTTAAAAATTTATAACTCCCTCTTGAACATAAATCCATTTGAAATTATTTCCTTTCGATAAAATTTTGTTCAACAAGAAGTTATTTTTGCTTTTGAGAACACATTTTTATTTTCCAATGATGAAGTGACTAAAAAATTTATAACTCTCCCTCAATAAGATATCTAATTAAAGAACTTATCGAGAGATAGTTAATTTTTCAGTTTTGAACATTCTTTGAGAAGATTTTGAAAATCAAGAATTTCATAACTCCCCCTCGAATAAATGTCTAATTAAAGAACTTATTCAAGAAATTGTTACTTTTTGATATTTTTCCACACTTGAATTTTTCAAACTTTGATGATTTTTAAAGATGTTTTTCAAGAAACCCTTATTTTGTGAATGGATTATGATTACAAACAACATATTTTAGCATTAAAAGATCATTTTGTTAATGATTTACTCCCCATCAGTTCATGATATATTTAGGCATTTAAAGAACCACTTTTTGTGAAAACTATATCATGAAACTGATAAAAACGGAGAAGATATGTGATTGTATCATTTAAATTATATTTTTACGTTTTTGTATTTTTTAAATTTTTATTTGATTTTCATTTTTTAAAAAAGATAATATATATATATATATATATAATATTTATATTTTCAAATTTTTATTTGTTTTTCATGTTTTGAAAAAGATATAAAGTATTTTTGATGTTTTTGAATTTTTGAATTTTGTATTTTGTTTTGAAATGTATTTACAAAAGTTTTTTATGTATGATCTTTCATTCAAAAAGATAAGTTTGTCAGACGTTCCAACTTAGTTGGAGTCATACATCTCATACCAATCCTGTGAACTAAATACTCAAACCTTTCTCGTGGAAGGGCTTTAGTAAATAGATCAGCAAGTTGGTATTCCGTCCCAACGAAGTAAAGTTCAATGGTACCTCGTTCAACATGCTCCTTGATAAAGTGATAACGGATGTTAGTGTATTTTGTACGTGAATGTTGTACCGGATTGCACGATACAGCAATTTCACTTTTTGAGTCACAGTACATTGGAATCTTGTTGTAGCGATATCCATAATCAAACAGTTGCGTTCTCATTCAAATGACTTGTGTGCAGCATGCTGATAAAGATATGTACTCAGCTTCCGCAGTTGACATGGTTGTACAATTATGCTTTTTCGACGACCAGCTGACTAGCTTGTCTCCCAAAAACTGAAGTCCTCTAGATGTGCTTTTATAATCATCAAGGCACCCTGCTAAAGCTTCTGAATACGCAATTAGCTCAAACCCATAATCCTTTGAGTACCACAATCCTTTGTTAATGGATTGTCGGAGGTACCGAAAGATCCTTTTGACCTCTTTGAGGTGTTTCTCAGTTGGGTGTGCCTCATAACGTGCACATACAAATGTTGCAAATGCAATGTCTGGTCGACTTGCAGTGAGATACATGAGTCCTCCATCATAATACGGTGTTTAGTTTGATCAGTTGGAGTACCCTGTAAATCTGCATCGATTTTGGCAGCAGCCATTGGTGTCATAACAATATCACATTTTCCATTCCGTGTTTCCTAAGAAGCTCCATAGTGTATTGTGATTGGTTTATGAAGATTGCACAGGGGGATTGATGAATCTGAAGTCCAAGAAAGTACTTCATCTCACCCATCATTGACATTTCAAAATTATCTTTCATTAGTTTTGCAAATCTGTTTGAGAAAACTGGATTTGTAGATCCAAAAATAATGGCATCGACATATATTTGAACTAATAAAATGTCTTCCCCGTGTCTTAGTGTAAATAGTATTGGATCAACTATACCTTTTGTGAAATGGTGTTTAATCAAGAAGGAAGAAAGCTTGTCATACCATGCTCGAGGTGCTTGTTTGAGACCATACAGAGCTTTCTTGAGACGATAAACGTGATTAGGAAAGTCTGGATCTACGAATTCGTCAGGCTAACTTACAAAAACTTCTTCTTTCAATAGACCTTTCAGGAATGCAGTCTTCACATCCATCTGGTATATTGTAAAGTTCTTATGAGTTGCGTAAGCCACGAACATACGAACAGCTTCTAGTCGTGCGACTGGAGCAAATGACTCCTTAAAATCTATCCCTTCTTGCTGACTATAACCCTTTGCAACGAGACATGATTTGTTCCTAATAACTGTGTTTTCAGCATTCGTCATGTTTTTCCAAAGCCATTTTACCTTGATTGCATGCCTGCCTTCTGGTTATGGAACAAGTTCCCATACATCTAGACGTTTGAACTGGTTAAGTTCATCTTGCATTGATTCGATCCAGCTATGATCAAGCATAGCTTCATTGATGTTTTTGGGTTCAGTAAGACTCATTGTGAGTACGTACATACACAACTCTGCATCAGTTCGGAGTCTATTTCTTGTTTGAACTGGCTTTGAAGGGTCACCAATCACTTGTTTAATTGGATGATTCTTAGTCCACTTATTAGTGTAGCGATGTCGTTGATGGAACTCGTGCATATTTGACGGGTCCTAATAGTTTGAAGATGACTCAGCTTTTTTGATTTCAGGATTTTCAAAATAATTCATAATAGTATTCCCATCAAGTTATGCAACGTCTTCTTGAAGTTGTTCATCAAAATGATTTTCCAAGACTGAAATTGATGATTCTTGTGTGATTAGTTCTTCTGAAGAAGTTACTATTTGCGGAGCATCACTATCTTCAACAATGATTAAAGACGGGGATGGAGTATCTTCAACATCAAGAGTATTTACAGGGGAATTATTTGTCACTTTGGAAGTACTCGACGCATAATATTCTTCATACAGAGGACCAAACAAGTTATCCAAGTCTTGTTGTGACGGTATTTCATTCATGTCGTCTGATGAATCTTGAGAATTCAAGCAGTTTAGACCGGGTCCTGAATTGTTGCATTCAGAAGCCATTGTTGTGAGTTCATCAAACTTGACATGGATCGTTTCCATTATCTTTATGGTTCAGCGGTTATAGATACGAAATCCTCATAATGACTCAAAATAACCAATAAAGATACCTATGTCAGCCTTTGGTTTCATTTTCCCAAGATCATCACGATTATTTGTTGGATAACAAAGAGATCCAAACACATAAAAGTATTGAATATTGGGTTTTCTTCCTCGAATCAGCTCATAAGGAGTCTTGTTGTACCGTGTGTGTACAATAGATTGATTATGAGTAAAGCAAGCAGTAGCAATAGCTTCCGCCAAAAGAAATTCTGGAGTTTTTGAAAAGATGAGCATTGTGTGTGCAGCCTCGATAAGTGTACGATTTCTATGTTCAACAATACCATTTTGCTGAGGCGTTTGAGCAATTGAAAGTGTTTTGACAATTCTGACTTTGTATTAAAATGACCGCAATTTCTCATTTCTTGAACCCTGTTCATTATCAGTTCGGATATTCGAATTTGAGCCTTTAGATTCTGTTGAAACTTGATTAATGAAATTGATGGTGCGATAAATGGATTTTCTAGAGTTTCCACTGGCAGCTTAAGAGTATCGCAAAACATATCTACTGTATAAGTAATCTTATGAGTATCCAGCATGAATCTAATGGTATCCTTGTGGACGCGGGTATTGTCCAACCAGATGTTTAATCTGTTGCGTAAGTACACAAGCTTGAAACATCAGCAAGTTGTTAGTATGCAGCATAACTCAATGGATGATCAAGTAAGATTTGTCCCACTATCTTGCATTCCGATGAGCATGGGATACTTTGTAGCACAACATAATTGTTACATCTCCTAATGCCTTGAAATTTGAAGGGACACGTTTGAGCTCGCGGCGATGATTTGTTAAGCCATGTGAATAGGTATGATGAAAGAAGTGAATAGTGAAATGAGATAAAGTTTAAGTAATACACATTTATACAACATTTTTGTCTCTTTCCACTTTGTCTGTTTTTATATGCTATGGCAATTCTTTTTTAGCATATTCTAATCATTTTCTTTCCCATGTGCCAATTCTTGCTTTTTGGGGCACATGCCATACGCTTTATTCATCTTTTTCTTTTGATCTTATTTTGTATGGGCTTTGGCAATTTTTTTCGAGATACTTTGATTTTTTGCTTTTTTAGTATGAATTTTATCTCTCTTTTCTTATGCTTTCCTCACCAAAAAGCATTGTGAAATGATACTATTTCAAGAATAGCAAAAATCTAGTTTTAATCTTTGAAAATACCATTTTGCAATACAAACACAAAGTTGTTTTTGACAGCCTTTTGATTGTTTAAGAATCAAAGTAGTATAATTTATATTCTTAAAAAAAATTAGTAAAAGAGTACCACTTTTTGACACAAAGATACGGCTTTTGGATAGAAATTGAAATAACATTTCCAAAATCATAAGTTTTCCTAAGATGTTTGACAACTATGATATTACAACTAAACTAGTGTAACGACAATTGGATGGTCACTAAGCCACTCACTCATCATTATGTTCAGTGCAAAAAACAGCTAAAACCGGACATAACTTAGACCATTTACCCAACTGAGTATAATAGATAGTCATAAACCACTTTGAACTATTTTTGAAACAATCTTTTCAAAACTTTGAAATTTGCCTTTGTTGAGACATGAGAATCTATGATCACAGACAGTTGAAATCACATGTTTATTTGTGTTTCTCACATTCTTTTGATTCATGATATTGAATGAAAAATTTAGCTATGCAAAACATATTCTTATATACGATAATTAGATGGTCAGTAGATTGCTTACTCCTCATCCTGTTAATTTTAGGAAACTGGTCGTAACCGGACACAATCTTCATTTGACCCATTTATCAATATAAAAAATATGATTTTATAACTAAATTTATCATTGGTTTTCTGTTTAAAATGCCATTGGATTTAACATTTAGCCCACATTTTTTTTGGGGAGTATTTGTAAAATTTTAGCCCAATAAAATTACTTTCCTGAAACCCAAATGAAGCTAATTCTCCTCTACGAAACCATTTATTCGCCATTATATCATTATGTATGAAACCTGTCATTTTGGCTCAATAATGTTTACGAAACCATTTTAATTAGCCCATACGAAATAGAAACCTTAAATCATTAATTTCGTAAATATAAATAACAAAGAAAAATGATAAACAAAAAGATTTGTTTTCATTTTCAGTTTATGTTTATCATTTATTCATAATTTAAGACTTTCTTTTGTTCTGAAAGCAATATTAAAGTATACGAAACCTTTCAAGGTTACAACAACGTCATGAACGTAGTGCACAAATGTATTTGTCATGATCAATCAATTCCAATCATGGTCTATGGATACTTATCATTGTTTTACCAATCAATTTTCACTATCTATACTAAAAAATCTTCTCTCACTATCCAAACACTTTCATTTATATGAAACCCTAGATCTATACGAAACCTATATTAACAATTAATAATAGCAATTAATCACAAAGGAAATCAAAATAGATCATGTTTCTTTATTTTCTATCACTAAGAAATGACAAAACGATTTGGATCATTGTTTTTAAGTTATGAAAGCTTCAATACTTTTTCAAAGGATTTACAAAACCTTGTTAGTGTTGTTTGTTGGTTTTATTAAATCGAAAGTGAGAGGTTACGTATGACCCTGTTTCTTTTATACTTCCGATCTATAAATCCGTCTGAAAATCCGTCAGGCTGAGTTACAAATTCTTCTTTTAATTAACCGTTTAAGAATGCAGTCTTCACATCCATTGATTATATGTAAAGTTCTTGTGAGCGCTATAAGCACAAGCATGCGCATAGCTACTAGTCGTGCGACTGGAGCAAATAACTCCTCAAAATCTATCCCTTCTTGTTGACTATAACCCTTTGCAACGAGACGTGATTTGTTCCTAATAACTGTGTTTTCAACATCCGTCTTCTTTTCCAAAGCCATTTTACCTTGATTGCATGCCGCCTTTGGTAATGTACTAGTCCCACACATCTAGGCATTTAAACTGATTAAGCTCCTCTGGCATTGATTTCGATTCCAGCTATGATCAAGCATAGCTTCCTTGATGTTTTTTGGTTTAGTAAGACTCACTGTGAGTGCGTACATGCACAACTCTACATCAGACAATTTCTTCTTTGAATTGGCTTTGAAGGGTCACCAATCACTTATTCAATTGAATGATTCTTAGTCCACTTATAGGTGAAGCGATGTTGTTGATGGAACTTGTGCATATTTGATGGGTCCTGATAGTTTGAAGATGACTCAGCTTCTTCGATCTCAGGATTTTTAAAAGAATGCATAATAATATTCCCATCAAGTTTTGCAAGTACTTCTGATAGTTGTTCATCTGATAAATCTCCAAGACTAGAATTGATGATTGTTGTGTGATTGGTTCTTTTGAAGAAGTTATATTTGCGGAGAACCACTATGTTCAACAATGATTGAAGATGGTGATAGAGTATCTTCAACATCAAGAGTATTTGCAACGGAATTATTTGTCAATTCAAAAGTACTTGGCGTATAATATTCTTCATACAGAGGACCAAACAAGTTATCCAAGTCTTGTTGTGATGGTATTTCATTCATGTCGTCTGATGAATCTAGAAAATTCGAGCAGTTTAGACCGAATCCTGAATTGTTGCATTCAGAAGCCATAGCTGTGAGTTTATCAAACTTGCTTTGGATTGTTTCCATTATCTTTTTGGTTCGGCGGTTATAGATACAAAATCCTCGTGATGACTTAGAATAACCAATAAAGATACCAATTTCAGCCTTTGGTTTCATTTTCCCAAGATCATCACGATTATTTGTTGGATAACAAAGAGATCCAAACACATGAAAGTATTGAATATTAGGTTTTCTTCCTCGAATCAGCTCATAAGGAGTCTTGTTGTACCGTGTGTGTATAATAGATTGATTATGAGTAAAGCATAGCTAGTAGCATAGCTTCGCCTAAAAACAATTCTAGAGTTTTTGAAGAATGAGATTGTGTGTGCCGCCCGACGAGTGTACAATTTCTTTATGTTCAAAAACACTATTTTGCAACAATACCATTTTGCTGAGGCGTTTGATCATTTGAAGTATGATGAACAATGCCTAGCTTTGCATAAAACGACTGTAATTTCTCATTTTTAAAATCAATTCCATTATCAGTCGGATCTTCAGAATTTGAGCCTTTAGAGACCGTTGAACCTGATTAATGAAGTTAATGATCATATCTGGAGCTTCATCTTTGGTGAGGAGAAAATATACCCAGGTGTACCGAGAATAATCATCAACGATCACTAGAATATATTTCTTACCATTGATACTTGTTACCCTCATTGGCCCACACAAATCCATATGAATTCATTCGAGTTTAGATTCTGTGCTTGGAACCAATTTTGGTGGAAGTGAAGCTTTCTTTCTTTTTCCTTGCTCACAGGCTGAACACAGGTGATCTTTATTATACTTAAATTTCAAAAGCCCATCAACTAGATCTTTTAATGTGAGTTGATTAATGGTACCAAAATTCAAATGAGAAAGCCTTCAGTGCCATAAACATGATTTTGTTAATGTTGCTTTGGACATTAAGCACACTGGAGAAGAAGCCACCAACTCAGGAAATAGAAATGGTGTAGAGATTGGATTCACGAGAACCGGTAAGCAAACCACCCTCCAAATTCCAAACATAACACGTGTTTGAACGAAAAGAAACTTCTAAATCTCCATCATAAAATTGTCCGACCGAAAATAATTTGTGTCCTAGGCCTTCAACATAATATACGTGACATATCGTGAGATTGCCTTGAACATAATCTTCATATCCAGTAATTTTTGTGAAGTGATCATTCCCGAAGCGGACTGTTCCCATGAATTTCTCAACAAAATTTCTTAGTAGTGACATATTGCTAGTCATATGCTTCGAGCACCCGCTATCAACAATCCAAAGGACGAGTTGGATTACCTGCATCACATTAAACAAATGCAGATGGAAGAGTGGACAGTTTGGCTACCCATTTCTGAGTGGTAATCGGTGTGTTAGATTTAGATCGAACACGGGTACTACTCTTTGTTTCAATAGGTAGTGATTGAGCAGTTTTGCTCTTGGGTGTCCAATTAAAACATTTTTGGTTTTCAAACCATTTTTGCCACTTTCTACTTGTTGCAATTTTGTTTTTCATGTAATTGCTAAGTGTCCTACTTTGACTAGAATCAAGAGATAGTGGTAACGCACTAGAGACCTTATTTGTTGCTGTTGGGGTTTTAGCAACACTTAATCTAGATTTTGCAACTACAGAAGTAGCTCCTAAATTCTTAGATCTTGCTGCTATGAGGGTAGTAAATAAGGCTCTCTTTACCTTAGAATCTCTAGACATATCATAACGAGCAACACATTTTTCATGAGAAAGCAAAAACACATCTTTACCACAAGAAACACAAACAATATTCGAACCATTATTAACAACATTTACAGTTTTGGTATTTAATACACTTGCGTTTGATTGACATACAGTCGAATTCATTGTTGTACGCTTATTAGAATCTATACTAACACTACTTGACATCGTCCAAACATGTGCAGATGGTCTCTTATCATTAGTGTTCTTCAAGAATCTATCTTTTGATTTAGTGTTCTGAAACTTTGGTCTTCTAACACTATTAAAACTTTCTACGCCTGTGGAATTAGAAACATTCATGTTAGTTTTAGAATCCGGTGTTCGTGTCTCTGTTTTTGTGATCCTATACATTCCTCTTGCAATTACATTCGCACTTTGTTTTTGACTTTGCTTGTTTTTTGGTATAGAATGTGAAGTGACTGGTTTTGACCTATCTGCATTAACCTTAGTATTTGACACTTTCTTAGCCTTAACTGATATGTTTTTAGGAAATGGTGTTAGACAGAGAAGTGTTCCTGAGGTCTCAGATTTATCAAACTTAGTGTTCACATTCTTCCCCTTTTCAATGGTTTTAATCTTATTCTTGAGTTCAGATATTGTTATAAAAAGATCTTGATTTTGTGACCACACATCAACATAAGCATATGTCTTTTGATTAACATGTTCAATTAACTCATCAACCTCTTTTTGATGTTGAGTCTGTGTTGCTTTTATTGAATTAAAAAGCTTTTGAATTCAAGTTTAATATTTTCTCTTTCTTGAACAACAGAATCAACTTGAGTTTTTAGCAACACATTCTCATCATTCAATGTTGACAATCTTAACTTCCAAGAGACGTCACAAGCCATTTTCTCTTTTTGATGTTGTAATTTAAGTTTAAAGTCAATACTTTGAGCTTGTGATCGCTTAAAATCATTTTTTAAGAATTTTGATTCTCTTGAGTAAATTGGCTTGGATATCTTTGGAGTCACTTGAACTTTTCTCAAGTTCATTTCTTAACATCTCATTTTTTTGTTCTTCAACATAAATTAACACACAATCTCGAATTTCTAAAGTCAAGGACACTTCCAAAAGTCGATCGATATCATTTTGCAAAATATTTTCTTTTGGAGATTTTTCTGTAACTTTTTTTTTCATTGATTCAAAAATATTTAACATTTCATGTACTTCGTCAATGAGTTCTTATTGAAATTCTTTCAAAATTGTTGACAAAGAGTCAGACATCAAAATTACATCAGTTTTATAAAACTCTCTTAAAGAATTTTGACTGTCAAACATCCATCTTCTTTTTCTATCTTCTAAAAGAGTGACATAAATTCGTTTTCGTAAATCGTGAATTGCTAAACCCATTTTTCAAACATTTTTAACAATTTACTCTCTTTTAGTATTTTTGGAATTGGTAAATCCGATGTAACTTCTTTTGACTCAGAACAATCATTGGAAGTGGAAAGAACTGAAAAATATATTTGTTCAACAGAAGGTTCTTGTTGAGGAACAAATGTTTCATAAAGAGCATTTAATTTTCCATAGTTAAGTTGAACCATTTTGTTCTTATTTTCAATCGACTTTCTTCCGCATCCTCTAAAGTTTCCTCAGAATCAGGTGAATCAATCTTTAAGTTAGTACTAAGAAGCATTTCATCATGATACATTTTTTGTTGTGCTGCAATGGCTTTCTTGAGAGGTTCGGGATTTTTATAACCCAACCCAGCTTTGAGAAAAGGACCATAAACTTTATTTGGTTGTTTTCCAAGCATGTGAATTCTTTGAATTGATTGACCCATTTTATAAACAATTCGATCATGAGAACTCAATTTCTCTTCGAGATCACAAATATCATCAAGATATCGATTTTCTCGTTCTTTGAAAGCCTTTTTAGCTAACCGAGTTTCATGTTGAATTATTAGCTTTTCATTTTCAACTTTGAAAAAATCACTTTCAATTTTATCTTTTTCTTTCAAAATTCTCTCAATGGTGTCCTTATCAGCACGTATTTCAAGTTTCAACTCTTCATATGTTTCTTTATATTTTGAACATTGAATTGTTTTTTACTCAAATGTTTTGACCCGATCCTTAAACGTCTCAAGCTCCTTTTGTAGCAACTCTTTTTGCTTTTTAAGCTTATTATTTAATCGTTTTCAACTTTGAAAAAATCACTTTCAATTTTATCTTTTTGTTTCAAAATTCTCTCAATGGTGTGCTTATCAGCACGTATTTCAAGTTTCAACTCTTCATATGTTTCTTTATATTTTGAACATTGAATTGTTTTTGACTCAAATGTTTTGACCCGATCCTTAAACGTTTCAAGCTCCTTTTGTAGCAACTCTTTTTTGCTTTTTAAGCTTATTATTTAATCGTTTTTTATTTTCAGCTTCTCTTTAAACATTATATGCCGGCATTTGAATATCATGATATTCATCATGAGCATTTGAATCATGTTCAGATGTGTCACCATTATTTTTCACATAAGGATCATCATATATGATATTAGAATCAATTTGATCATCATCAGATGTGTGAATAATAGTTTTACGCTTCACACGATTCACTTGTTCATGAACCTTGTTTGAAGCATTTACCTCATTGACAGCCTTTGCATCATAGGATGGTTCAGACTCAGCATTGTCATCAGCTGGTTGAATACGAGCCATCATGATTACTGCAGCAGTTAGCTCTTTTAATGTTTCATCTCTATAAGAATTATCGAGCATGAAATCATTTTCTACGTCTTTGAGGTTGCTTTCGGCTTCATCTTTCATAGCTAGCAACATTTGTTCTCTGAAATACTTTGCATCACGAACTCTTGGTTTTTGAAAATCACGAGCATAGTGGCCATTTTCATTACAGTTATAACACTAAACATTTGCCTTTCTCGGAGTTGACTCAGTTCGTGGAACACGCTGAATAATCTGATTGCTTTCATCATTCCCATTTCATGCATTAAATGCTTGATTCCTGTTTTGTCTCCCCGAATTCCTGTTACCATTTCCACCATAACCTACATTTTGGTTTGTATGTCAACTTACCATCCTGAATCACAGCTTGATTTCTTGTGTTTGATGAAGTACGAAGACGATTATTGGTAGGTGTGAAGAACTTCTAAGTGATTGCTCAAGCTAATAACATCATGGCAGTTGTAAGATTGTCTTCTTGAGAATCCCCTTGTAACTCCCTTTGATATTCATCTTCATAATCAGCAACGGATGAAGGATGTGTGACATAGTATGGTTGTGGTGAATAATAAGAATTTGCATGAGATTGTGATGAAAAAGCATTTGAATGAGCAAGAAGGGCTAATGGATCATGATTCTTAGCAGCTTTCTTTGCTTTGGATGCTAGAACATGTGGTTCAAATTGTACTAAGGAATCATACAGCTCATCATATGAAACTACATCTCCTGTTTGATTGTGATGAACCATGGTAACATATTTGCTCCACTCAGGTTGCAAGCAATTGAGAAACTTGGTGTTGATTGACATTGGAATAAGACAAACATTATTACGATCCATAATATTCACCAGTGTTGTTAATCTTTCATACACAGATTCTAGCGGATCTCTTTCCTTTGCTGCAAATTTATCAAACTCATCCATGGGTCGTGAGTGTCTCACATGACTAGCATTTTTACATGCATCCACTGAATTGTAGATATGATTAGGTATGGCTTGAAGAAGATAATTCATGACTTTCACATCAGCAATGTATTGCTTCTTGTTACCTTCAGTCCTTTTGGACAATGGTTCAAGTATTTGCTCAGTAGTATTGTCTGGATTAGAAATCATTGGCCTGACATAAGGTCCTTTCTCAATTGAATGCCACATCTTATCCCCCTCTTCAAGCTTATTATCCAAAAACCTTCTGAACCTACTTTTGATACAAACCTCCAGTTACGAAACCACAGATATACGAAAGCTTCCACAGTATATAAAACCAAACGGTTACCAAAAGCTCCAATTTACGAAACCTACTTTCGTAAATTCCAATTTTCCTTGCTTTCGTAAAATTCAAGAAACCTCTAACTTTCGTAAAATCTTAGCTACGAAACCAATAAAAAATCTAACAATCTGAATTTTAAGCAGTTTAAGGTAATAATATCAATGTTATCTTTTCAAATTGATAAATTTCTATGTTACGAAAGCTGTAGAAAGTATTACGAAAGCTAAACTATGTTACGAAAGCTAAGAAAAACTTACGTATGGCAGTTACGAAACCTCAACTATGATACGAAAGCTTAAAAACTACAATACGAAAGCTATTTCCCGCCTAAAAACAGTTACCGAAACCTATTTCCTGACTTACGAAAGCTATTAAATCCATATTTTCGATCAAATTCAATTATAAACAAGTATTTTTCGTAAACTAGTTATTAAACCTACAAATTGATGGTTACGAAAGTATATTTCAACGTTTTAAGATCAAAACTCATCAAATCGTAAATCTAATGACTTAGCGTTCTACGAAACCTACAAATTCAACGATACGAAAGCTCCTTGATCGAAAATTGGTACGTTTAAGCTCGATTTGATCCACGAAACACACACTAGATCTCTCCCGGTGATAGATACCACTTGTTGTATGTCATGTTGCATAGTAGATATCATATGAAAGCTATAGAATATAGGAGGGAGCTAAAGAGTTTTTTTTTTATCATTTTCAAAGTTTTACATTCTAAGGGGAAAATAAAAATAGATAGAAGAAGTGAGTTTACAAAATATAAAGACTTGTATAAATACCACTCCTATATGGGTATTTATACTTATTGTTGTTCTTATTTTATTTTCCTAACTTTAGTCAAACCTTAGTCAACTTTACTTAACTTTGACCAAGATTGATTTTATTACATTATAATTACTAATAATACTATAAACTAAACAAAACTATACAAAGACCAATTTGTTTAATAATAAACACTTTTCTTGAACATAACATATGTGTCTTATTTGCCCGATTTAGCCGATTTTTGTCCGATTTAACCCCCGATTTGGCCGAATTCTATCCGTAACCGAGTTGGCCGCTTTAGCCGATTTTGTCCGATTTGGCCGATTTATGCCCGATTTAGCCGATTTATGCCCGATTAATTGGTATGTTGACCGATTTTTTGACCAAACCGATTAATAAGGCCGATTAGTGAAAATCAAGGCGGTTAAACCCCGCCTAGCGCCTAGGTGCCGATTAATCGGCCGCCTAGACCGATTTTTGCAACACTGACATTTTGTAAGGTAACTATAGAATATTCTAAAAGTTTAGTAACTATAAGTGATATTAGGTCATCAAAGTTTGAACAATAATATTTACTCACTCACAAGAAATGTTTTTAATTATATAAAAAAGACATTTCATTTTACATGGATATTGAACAATTATTAATTATAAGGTTGGTGTTATCAAATAAAGTATGAGCTTTACACCCCAAGTTTTATAAAGCCATAAAATTTAATTTGTATGATTGCTAAGAAGCGTGTAATGCTGATCATATTTATCATCGTCATTTTAGCTACACGTCTTATTTCTCTTAAACCTTTTTCATCAAACAACCTACAGCTGTAGTAACAATCATCAAATCAACCATCATATTCACACCAAGTCGCCTTTTTATGTGTGTTTTCATTCGGTCAGCACTTTCATCAAATCAAATGAAATGTCACACCACTACGCGTAATGATGATGGTCGTTGACAATATTACTAATTAATCCTCAAACAGTTAATGATATATCACAAAATCAAAAGTTAAAAAACTAAGAAAAATACCAAATTGTATAAGCATTATCACTTAGTATATTGTTCAAAAAATTTCAATGCCTTTACGAGGAATCACACTTTAGGACCATCAGATCATGAGATGACCTTGATTATTAAGGGAATTGTCCATCAAACGCTTGGATGTATGTTTTGAACATGATTACGTGATATTACATATAATCTACATGGTCAAACTTAAATGTCGAATAAGATTTTTGCATATGCTTCATATAAATGTTTCATGATAGACCCAAAACTAGATGACTTGAAAATCCATTATGGTGTGATATCAATCTTTCTTTCCTAAAATTCGAATGTACAATCATTATTTAATCTTACTCTATTCGTTTGTTTACATTGTTATTTCAGAATATCTCATAATAAGTGTCTACTTTATATTTCGACAGTGAAAATACACTTTAGTTGGTAGATATGATATTTTACTTAAGAGAAGTGAAGTTAGTGAAATTTTTTAAAATTTTGTTTCTTATGAAGGTAGACACTTATTCTGTGATTGGAGAAGTTTTATGCTCATGGGTTTTCTAACTGGTTTCTTGATATAAAAGTTTACTAAACATGTAGTCAAAACATAATCATATCTTATTCCTTACCAAAAGATAATAAACTAGGTTCCATTAGAATTTAGTTACATATGCAACACGTTTTTTGATGTTATTCCTATTAATGTAATTCAATTATCTTACTTTACTTTTTGTTTATTGGTATTTAGTTGTTAGTGCATAGCATGAAGCTAGACACGCAAGTCTTGAGGTTCATTTGTTTCTATTAGTTTGTGGACGTTTACTATCCAGTTTAAGCAGTAAATTGGGATAAGTTCTACAAAGATATGTGTAAACGCGTAACCGAAAAGTGTGTGCATTCTGCTATAGTTATTGTATATTCAATCTTAAACATAGTTTACGATTTTAATCAGTTATTGAGAAAACTGGTCATTGGTCAGGTAGAGACCTCGTTTTTATTAATAATAAGAAATATTCGTGCGGTCACTTGAAAAAATAATAAGAATAGTAACTTGTTAAAAAGTGACAACACTGATTAAAATAAAAAAATGATACATCAAAATAACGAAATTCAAAAACACCATGTTACAATCCAATACCGGCGACAAACCAAACGTCCTCTAAAAAATCATATACTCCCTCCGTCCTAAAAATATAGTTTACGTTTCTTTTTTTATATATCCCAATTTAAAATTGTTCACTACTAAATATATATAAAGAAATTTGATTAAGTTTATCATAATATTATTGCTTGAAATTAATATTACAAACTTAAAAGAAAACATAATAATTATATTTGTATTACTATTGTTACCCCTCATGGTCCACTAGAAAGTATTAAAAAGATAGAAAACATTTTTTTTATCTTTTTATTTTATAGTACAACACAGTTTATGTTTCGTATTTTTTGACAATTTACTACTGTCGATTTGTCGAACTTTATATTTTTTGTTGTTTTATAATATAAACAAAATTATAAAAATAAAAAAATAAAAATAATTTAAAAAACACACAAAATTTAATGTTTTAGAGGTAGTTAAATATAATTTTAGCAAGGAGGGAGTAACTTGTTTGCCAAGTCTTTTTATCTCCCGAATGAACTAGAACCCTCTAAAATCCTTTGGCCCAATTTGAAACGCTTGCTTATTTTCTTCACAAAATAATCACTTGTTTTCCAAGATAGATTAAAAAAAATGGTAAGAGGAAGAAACAATGGGATGATAGCGTTAATGTTATTTCAAGCGGTTAATGAGTACCGTAGACTTGATCGTAAGCCACCTGTTACTGCCGCTCTTCTTGCTGCTAATACTCTTATTTATTTCCGACCTGGGTTTCTCCGTGACGTCATTCCTCCCATTCATGACGTCTTTTTCAATGCCCATCTCATCGTCAAGGTACCTTCGGCTTACACCTTTTAGGGTTTTGCTTTACATTCTTAAGAATTGGGTTTTGATAGTTAAAACAACTCATCATTTTAAGTGGATTATTCGATAATCAGAATTTGTCAAATACTCGGTTATCTCCACATTGCGTTTTGATGTTGGGATTGTCCAAAAATACTTCATTCAGAAAGCAATCTTAAACAATAAGGTTGTAATGTGTTACAAAAAGCCTATAAAATCCGTTGTTTAAAGCGTCATTATATGTGTAAAATTGTATTGGGTTATGCCTCATAAACTAAAGTTAGGGTGTGTTTGACATTCCAGTCACTCTAATTTGTCTTTTGTGTTGGGGTAGGGTGAAAATGATTTGGTAATTTGGTTAGTTTCGGATAGGTGAAGTAGAAACTGGAAAATGATTATGTAGTGCTCATTTTACTTGAAGTTCTGTATATTATCAGAAATTGTTAAATGCTGTGTTCTGGGTTACTTCTTGTAATAGTTATCGATTCTCATTAACTTATAGTCGGTTTTGGGGCAGGGTGCTTGGGATTGCTTATCGGAACTGCTAGTGTTGGTATTTGTGAATGAAATAACTAGGAGTTGCTAATTCCAAACAGATTATTTAAAACGTAATAAGCAGATAAACAATTTCAAAAAGACCCTCTAAAACATTATAACAACACGTCTAGACACTATCTGTTACAGCCTTTTTCGCAGCTGATTATTAGATTCTGATTATGCCGTATTAAATTATCACATTTATGGAATACTTCTGTAATCAGTATTTTTCAAATGTGTGTTTGGGTCTTTGGGATATGTTTTAAAATTGCTTATCGGCTTATTACTTTTTCATAAATATACACAACAAATAAGCAGTTTTTGGGATAGGGTGTTTGGTTGCTTATCCTAACTGCTAGTTTTTTATTTGTTTGTGAAATAACCCGGAGTTGCTAATTCAAAACAGCTTAATGAGAAAATTATATGCTGATAAGCAATATCAAAAAGCAGCTTTGTGAGAAAATAATAAGCTGATAAGCAATATCAAAAAGCAATCCCAAAGACCTTCATATAAACACTATCATGTTTGGCACACAAGATTACGAGAAGATTATGCTTATTTTTTTAAACAATAAGCTACTTAAAATATAAACTTTGTTTGGTAGTCATAACTTATACGAGCTATTAGTAAATTTAATATTCTATAATCTCTTAATATCACATGGTAGTTCATGTAGCTAATATAGTTTCAGCTCTATCTTCATCTACAGCTACCAGACATACCCTTCCTATAGCCTTTTTTTTGCAGCTGATTATTAGATTCTGGTTATGCTATATTAAATTATCGCATTTATAAAGATATACCAAACACCTCCTCGGGATTAATAGAAGTAGATACTCTGTTTTTGTGCTTGCAAAATGTACAGCAATATGAAATTACCATAGAATTAATGAAAGGCCAAACAACCAGGCTATAAGATGTGTCCGGCATTCACTTAATATGTGGCGTTAAGAAGGGTTCTTATACTGTGAAATTACATTAGCATCACAAACTTTGGTTAAGGTGTGTTTGACACTTTGACATATTATTTTGATAATTTCATAAGTTACACTTGTCAGTTTTTGGTGTTTGGGTATAGTGAATCTGATCTGATTGATGGTGAGTTTTGGATTGCGAGACAGAAACTGTTTTTGATTATATGAATACTTGCAAACCACTTTTACATTTGAATCCGTATATAATCAGAATTTTCAATAGGTGTGTTTGGATTACGTATTAAAACAGTTTATCTAATTATTGAGTTGTGATGCACATACACAACAAATAAGCAGTTTCTGGGGTAAGGTGTCTGGGATTGCTCATTAAAACTGCTAGTCATATTATTTGCTAGTGAAATAACCTTTTGCTTATTTGAAACAGCTTATTCAGAAAAGTAATAAGCAGGTAAGCAATTTAAAAAAAAAACAATCCCCCGGCGAATCCCCTCCCCCCCCCCCTAACCCCCCACCCCCACCCCCACCCCCACACCCCACCCCACCTAAACACCTGATTATTTGTTTATTAAAATTTCAAGACTAAAAAAGCACACCCAGACGCTACCTCCTACAACCTGCTTTGTTGCTGCTGATTATTAGCTCTAGTCTTAATCATGAACAAAAAACAATACCAAATGCTGCCTTAGTATAGTATGTTCTACTCTGATGATTGTTAATTTGTGTTGAGCAGCATAGGGACCTGAAGCGCTTCTTCTTATCCGCATTCTACCACCTGGATGAAAATCATCTGGCCTATAACATGATGTCACTCTTATGGAAAGGTATCCAGTTGGAAGCGTCGATGGGTAGTACTGAATTCGCATCTATGATTGCGGCACTACTCTGTTATCCCAAGGCACACCTCTTATTACCAAATCCGCTTCTGATTTTTCCGACTATGAAAAAGCTTATGATAAACGCGTATGCTGCTGGGTTCTCGTGCGTCCTCTTTCCATGAAAGTGGAACTTAATTCCCAATCAGACAACTACACTAATGTCCCATGGATTTATGGTAACCTGCAAAAAACATGCTGCATGGCAGAATTGATTTTGATTACAAATGTTTGTTTCCTGGTGTAATCTTTTTCTCGGTCATCTTGGTGAGAATACTTGCGGGTATTGAGGTTTTACGTTACATTTTAAAAGCTCATATACAGGTGATACTTTCAACCTTTACACCAATTTGTAAAAGGGTTAACTATTTAATAAGCTTCCTGTAAGGTCTCTGCTGGCATCTTTGGCGGCCCCGCCAACCACAGATATTGGTTAGAGGGAAGAACTGGAGTGAGTGGTTTAAACGCGCCTGTGGTATGGAGGTGTCGGCTTGTACATTTGGATAATTCTGGCTGGTTAACTGTGTGTGAGGTTGTGGGACATCGTGCAGTGAATGATGGATTAATCATCGTTTTCATCCTGATCGATTCAGAGATTCCTTATAGAATGAAATACCCATGCCGACGACTTCAGAGGTTTGGTAGATAATATTTGCAATTATGCAGATCATTAACATGTAATGATTTAGAGGTGCCAAAAATCAGTTAACCAGTTCGGTTCGGTTTGAGTCAAACAGGAACCAGTTTCAGTCAACAGGAAGCCGAAACCAGTTCGGCACGAACCTGAACCGTTTTTAGGGGAACCGGTTATGGGTATCGGTTCATGCTGAACCGTTTTGCCCGGTTTGGAACAGTTCGGTTTCCTGGTTCACCTGTAAAACCGTTTGGACCCCAGTATTGGTTTTTTTTTTTTTTTTTTTTTTTTTTTTTTTTTTTTTAAGCATATAGGAAATACAACATAAACTAAATACCAAAAGTCGTATGATTACGAACGGTTTAGCTGTTATTTTTTAAACATATAGGAAATACAACATATAGTGAAAAAAAATACAACAAAAACGAAATACAAAATAAAACATAGATAGTATGTGTATGTCCAGTGTCCGTGTTGACATAGACCCTCCAGCTTCATCTTGGTTTCGTCATCCTCTGCCCCGCTGCTCAAACTATAATCACGAGGTGGTTCTTCAAAAGAGCCGACGCTACAAGCATCCTAACGCAATTTCTTGATCGGCTTAGTGAGAGGCTTCATTCCATTTGCACTCTTCATTAAAGACACCTTCTTCACGTCCAAGGCAGTTCAAGTGGAGTTGTTGTGCTGTCAACGCTCATGACGTTTCTAAGTGGACTTTAAACACATACACATCTCTAAAGACACTGCAGTTTAGTCATGTTCTTCGATTGACAAAAATTCCCCTAACCACTTGTTGAAAATGCTGATTCCAGATTGCTACCGGAAGAGCTTGGACACTTAATAATCCATGGCATGCGGGATAGAACAGGAAACTGATTTTCCTTTTGTTTCCCAAAACCCCCAATACATCAATAAGATTCATAGTCCTTGGCTGAAGTCCTCTCACAAAATCTGTCTTAATATAATGCTCAATACTCAGAGGACATTATAGTATCACCCCTGCCTTCTTTGTTTATGTTGGTTAAACCGAGTACCAAACGAGATACAAGATCACGACTCTTGTTGGGATGAAGAACCCTACAAGCAGTTTGTTTGATTGGAGTCTGGTGACCACCATATTTCGTATAATATACATAGTATACAATCCTTGGAAAGATTCCATGAAAAAATCAACGGACCTATTAGCAAACCATCACGCAAACTCCAAGTCCCTACTTATATTTTCAATCAAATAGTCCTACCCAAGATACATTAAAACATGGATTTTAAAACGGCTGCACAAAATTAGAGTAGAAGCCGACCAACGAGGTGTCAAGTTTTCAAAATACTTCCTAAGATTAACACTTCATCGTTTATACCATACTTGACAACACCCCCCCCCTCAAAGTTCCTAAAACATATAAATATACAACATATGAAAAAATCTGTTGCAAAACCAATGATTGATGTTGGGAATAAACCCCCACAAAACAACCGTAAGCATTGTGAAACCACCGACAAGTAAATTGGGTTTAACATTTCAATACTCCCCAATATTCATCCGGGAATTTTTAAACCATCACCATTCTTGCTGACCAAAATGTCATGAAAAGGACTCAACGTTATTTGCTGTTTTCAAACCACTTTCGAACATTTCAAAAGTGGAGTTCCATCCTTTATCAATGTCCCAGAATTGGCGAATAACCAGTTTTTCTTGCATCGTGACAAATTTAATATACCGTCTACGGTTTTTCTCACCAGATTTGAAAACATCTTTTAACATTTGTTTGAAAGCCTCTTTCATTTGATTAACTATGGGGACCTTTAAACCAGCTTGCCACAACCAAGTTACTGATGTGTTTTTTTGCAACACAACGACTATGATAAAATCCTACCCCCCATAGAGGATGTATTTTAATCTAGAATTAATACATGTCCGCTTGTGTGGCTGCATTGTCCAAAGTAAAGGACAAATATTTTATCATACAAACCATAAACGACAAAGACTTTTTACTAAACAATAAATTCAAGTTATATACCGGTGTGCTCAGACGAAAACTCTTCGAACGCAATTGACCCCTTCATCATTTGCCAAGAACTAGGTTTCAAACCAATGTGTCGTAACACAACATCACCCCACCTAAACACCTGATTATTTGTTTATTAAAATTTCAAGACTAAAAAAGCACACCCAGACGCTACCTCCTACAACCTGCTTTGTTGCTGCTGATTATTAGCTCTAGTCTTAATCATGAACAAAAAACAATACCAAATGCTGCCTTAGTATAGTATGTTCTACTCTGATGATTGTTAATTTGTGTTGAGCAGCATAGGGACCTGAAGCGCTTCTTCTTATCCGCATTCTACCACCTGGATGAAAATCATCTGGCCTATAACATGATGTCACTCTTATGGAAAGGTATCCAGTTGGAAGCGTCGATGGGTAGTACTGAATTCGCATCTATGATTGCGGCACTACTCGGGTTATCCCAAGGCATCACACTCTTATTAGCCAAATCCCTTCTATTTTTCGACTATGAAAAAGCTTATTATAACGAGTATGCTGCTGGGTTCTCGGGCGTCCTCTTTGCAATGAAAGTGGTACTTAATTCCCAATCAGATAACTACACTAATGTCCATGGATTTATGGTACCTGCAAAACATGCTGCATGGGCAGAATTGATTTTGATTCAAATGTTTGTTCCTGGTGTATCTTTTCTCGGTCATCTTGGTGGGATACTTGCGGGTATTGTTTATCTACATTTAAAAGCTTCATATACAGGTGATACTTCACCTTTGACACCAATTGTAAAAGGGTTAACTAGTTTAATAAGCTGGCCTGTAAGGTCTCTGCTGCATTTTTGGCGGCCCCGCCAACCACAGATATCTGGTAGAGGAAGAACTGGTGTGAGTGGTTTAAACGCGCCTGGTGTATGGAGGTGTCGGGCTTGTACATTTGATAATTCTGGCTGGTTAACTGTGTGTGAGGTGTGTGGGACATCGTGCAGTGATGATGGATTATCATCGTTGCATCTGTCGGATTCAGAGATTCCTTTAGATGAAATACGCCAGCGACGACTTCAGAGGTTTGGTAGATAATATTTGCAATTATGCAGATCATTAACATGTAATGATTTGGAGAAAAAACTTAAAGAAATAAGTTCATGTTTGGGTCATGTTAATATATAGAACATTTTTTCAATAGATGTGCTGATTCTGTGATGTATTTGACCCTTTTTGGAACGCAAACCTTTTCACATTGTGATTGGATATTTGTACCTTCTAAAATATAAAGTAATAGCCACTAGTTTTTTTAATTTTCAGAATTTTGTTTTTATTGTAAAACTGCAAAATAGAGTAAACACTGCAAAATAGAAAAACAAAACAAGAAAATATAAAGTTTGATAAGTCAAACGTTGTAAAACATGAAAAATACGGCTGTCAATAAAGTGGGTAAAATGGGTAAAACTGTGGTAAAAAAGAAGGAATACAAAATATAAGGTTTGGCAAGCCAAAAATAGTAAAAGACAAAATATACGAAACCAAAAATCATAAATTTTTCGTGTATTGTGAATAAAACAGGTAAGTATTACAGTAGTACTTGTATTTTAGAGGTAAGGGGTGCTAATAGTAGCACTCTTCTACATTTAGGGGTTGTTTACTTTTCTTAATGTTCTTTTCGGTATCATTTTCATTCCTACCTAGGATTGTTTGTTGTTTCTTTTTATCTTATTCCAAAGTAAGTAATATACCCTCAATGTGAATAAGTGTAGAAACTTACATCCTTCCTATCTAGGACACGATAAAGAGATAATTATACCCTTATCTTTTTATCTTCCTTTTTCAAGATTTGTCACACCCCTAGACGGGGCCTGGACGGAATACGTGTCAGGTTTTCAAAAGACAACGAGTATGAATGATAATAAATTCTTGAAAGATGATATCATATTGCACGTAGACTCCACATAGCACATCAAAGAAGTCCAAAGCTAAGCACCTGAAAAACATGCTTAAAACGTCAACATAAAGTTGGTGAATTCATAGGTTTAAGTAAAGCATTTGCAAGAATAAAAAACGTTTAGTGAATACTGCTTCACTCATAGTATTATGAGAAACATTTAGTAATCAGAAACGTTCAACGAAAGCAGTATGGACCACAAGTTCACAGTACGCATGTGACAGTTATAACAAATACAACTTCACATAAAAGTATTTACTGTTGCGCTAAGCTCATGACACCGAGGCTCAATTTAAAGAAGCATATTATATGCCAAACAAGAAATTAACTGCCCTAGAGGTATCTGACCAAGATCACCTAGTGAAATCCGACATGGTATATATCCGTTTGTTCGTGTCTCCCGAATCTAGTAAGCGCTACTTACCCGGATATGGATAATTAGTCCCAATAGATCTATTTACAACATTCACGCTCACTTAACCAGTACGGTCGGTTAAGAAATTAACGGTTCATGATAGTTTGGGCATTAGTGGTCTATTCGTAACTTAGGCAACACGTAATCAGGAAAAAGGTAACGTAAAGTAACTGTGTCCATAGTAAAAGTAACCAACGTATTTACAAAAGAAAGGCTTTAAGTAATTGCCTCCATAAGTAAACAAAGTGTGATATCAATCATGTAACCGAGTTTGCAATGAGTATGTAAACAGTTTTGTCAATGTGTATGTAAACGAGTGTGTAACCAAGTTACGAAATCAAGTATGTAAAAGAGATTGTAAAAGATTATGTAAACAAGTTTGTAAACGAGCATGTTCTCACCCCCAAAAGTTATAAGGTAAATATAAAAAAAGTAAAACGTGGGGCTATGAAATCATCTCGATGTTGCAGAACAATTAGTAGAAATGCAAATAATAAGCACAGCACAAACGAAAAATGGAACGACTCGACCAAGAAGCTGCAGTTTATCTTAACGGCTATACTCCACTAGATTAGGATGATGAATTTGGGTTTTCCGATGGATGATTACGTCAACGCGACGCGTTGATTTGGATTTCAAGTTGTACGAGTTTGGTGGTTGGTTAAATAAAATAAACCGAAAGGTAAAAGCAAAGTATGTAATATATTCCGTATATATTACATATGAAAGACAAGAAAAATGTATAATACGTGGCGAGTATTATATATAAGAAAAAGGAAGACGAGAAAAATAAAAATAGTCGAAGTATATAATACTTTCCTAGTATTATATAATGAACGTGAGAAAAAATAAGTGAAACAAAATAATTCGACACGTTTTCGGAAATCACTTAACTAAATTAATAAAGAGTTCTTGCATAAAACTAACGCACGTTTTAAAATAGTATTTTATAAGTTAGTATATATTACATATGAAAGACAAGAAAAATGTATAATACGTGGCGAGTATTATATGTAAGAAAAAGAAAGACGAGAAAAATAAAAATAGTCGAAGTATTATAAGTATTATATAATGAACGTGAGAAAAAATAAGTGAAACAAAATAATTCGACACGTTTTCGAAAATCACCTAACTAAATTAATAAAGAGTTATTGCATAAAACTAACGCACGTTTTAAAATAGTATATTATAAGTTAGTATTTCGTTTTTTCTTGATGGGTTTTAGCTAAAATAGTTGCCTCATTTGTAAAAGTATAGTTTTCGTTTATTTACCGGGTCATTGTATAATTACAATTTAATAAATCTTAAGACTTTAACTTAATCATTTTTATCGGGTTTCCAAGATAATAGAAGTTTTAAGTGAAAAATACTAAGTATATGAATTTATAGAAATTTCGACATGACCTATTCGTTTATACGACGTTTCCCATTTTTACAAAACTCAATGTTTTCCACTTTAATCAATCCATGTTGCAATATCTGCGTGTTTCAATTTATATCTAGACGAGACCAAATAGATAGCAAAGATAAGCAAAACCAAACACACCCCTTATTGGGGCTGTTGTACCAAACACACCCTTATTAGGGCTGTTGTACAGCGAACTAAACACCCATATTGGTTGTTAAACAACGAACCAAACACCCCATTTGGCTGTTGTTAAACGCAGATCCAAACGCACCTTATGTGGGTTGTAAAACCCAGAAACAAACACCCTTTTCGGGCTGTTAAACCCAAAAACAAACACTCCTTTGGGCGTGTATATCAGCCGAAACAAAAGAACCATAAAAAAAGAAAACCAAGTCAAACAAAATGAAACAAGCTAAAACAACACAACCACACAAAGCTAGTTATTAGTTTTTACAAAATATTTAACCATCCAAACTCGGAAATAGGGAGTGAAGGTGATGGTGGTTTCGGAGAGGTGGTCGACGGCTGCTGTCGTGGTGGTGGGGATGGTAGTGGTGGAGTGCGTCGGTGGTAGAGGTGATGGTGACGGGGGTGATGTGGTGATGGTGTTGATGGTGTGGTGAGATGCGGCGATGGAGGTGACGATGTTGGTGATGATGGTGTCGGGCGGAGATGGTGGAGGTAGTGCGGTTGTAGTGGAGGCTGGCGAGGATGGAGGTGGTGATGTGGATAAAGGTGGTGACAAGGGTGGCGTGGTGAGGAGGAGGCAACGATGTGGCGGTGTTGGCTGGGGGAGATGGTGGTGAGGGTGGCGTGATGGTGATGCAGTCGTGGAGGTGGCGGTGTAATGGTTGCGACGGTGGCCGGAAGTTGGCCGGAGGTTGGCTGGAAAATGAGGAGAGTGAGTTGGGGGCTAGGCTATAGTTATCAAAATGAATGAAACCCTAATTGTTTATATATTTATACTATAAAGTTTAAAGGAAAAGTGTCAAGTGCCAAATAGATGAGGGTTAATGGTGTAAATATTTCCACAGGGACCAAAAGTGTAATCTTTTGTAAAATAATGGTTCGGGACTCGTTTAGGCTAGTTAACAGTTGATTCAAGACACGAAAATTACGCCGTTGCGTTCAAAATAATTTTTCCATGAAAAGTGAGTATTTACACGAATAGTATTTTATAAAAGTTTTTATAAAATATATTTAAAATATTTATTATTTATTTGTGTAGTCATCGGATATCACGGGCAAGCTTTGTCCGTAAAATAAAATTTTAATTTGAATATTCGCGTTTTTAATAAACGCTTTTGAATAAAATGATAAATAATTTATTAAATATTTTTATTTAATAAAATGTGATAATTAGATATGATTTAATTATTTTTGTGACGGTACACGTTGTGTGCGGTTTTTCACAATTTGCGAGATGTCTTCTCGTTTTCAAGTCAAATAAGTTTGAAAAATAATTTTGTAAATGAGAGATATATAATAATAAATATGATTTATTATTTAAATATGTTTCGAAAATTTACCGGCTACGCGGTAATCGTTTTTATGCGACAGTAAAAGGTCAAAAAGTTAAAAAGTCAAGCCGGGCCCAAAAAGTCAAAGGGTAAAATAGTCATTTAAAGTTCTGAAAATTGCCGGTTGTTACACTACCTACCCCTTAAAGGAATCTCGTCCCGGGATTCGATTTGTGTTAACCTATTGTGTGACCAAGAAAAGATTTAAGATTTAATAAACCAGTTTTAAACATGACGTTGATAGCTTCATTCAGCAAAATTCGTTGTTTCGACACTTCTTAATATACATAATTTTTGGCTAGGTTTGACCGGGATATTTACTCCATCGGAGTAGGTATTTTAGAAAAATATCATTACAAGTTTTATGATTGATATAAACGCGTTATAAAGAAAGTCCCTCAATAGAGAAAACATCAAAAGAGAAAGTGTAGGAGCGTGGGTATGTCTGTATAAAGTTTTAAATGTTTAAGGGCAGAGTCTAGTTTCTGATATCTGTAATGTTCGATGATTAATATCGGGCGAGGTTAATGGGTGTAAGTATTCACTTACTTAGACAGTATTAGGATGTATCGTGACCGAAGTTTTCGTACTAGTGGTCCGAAATGAATAGCTCGACTAGATGTTTTGTCGAGAGATGTTTATCTGGTTTAAGGGGGTTGCATTACCTGGTGGATAAAGTTGTATGAGCTGGGACTGTTCACGGACCCAACAACAGCATACATAACAACAACTATAACAGACGACGATGGGATGTGAAGAGTGAGGACATTTCAAGAAACAATATCCCCAGAATAAAAACCAATGAATGAGAGGAGCTCGTTGGAGAGCTTATGTGATAAGTGGTGGAATATTGCACTCCGTCAGTTAGTTCGAGATTCAACCAAATTCATTAGCTCAAGAGTGCAACAAGTTTGTTAACTCCACAAACAGTTCATGATTGTAAGGATTTGTAATGACAAAAGTAATAACTTAAGAATGAGATCAGGTAGTTCAAGTGAGGCCTTAAGATTTTGCTGAGTGGTAAGACACGATTGTGTTCCTAGATATTTTGAACGGATTCCGGTGATTATCATGTTCGAGTTTATACTCATGTCATATCGGTAGTGTTCCCAAATCTTGAGAGTAACCACTATTTCTCTAAATTCTAGGTCATGTGTCGTGTAGTTCTTCTCATAAACTTTCAGCTGTAGAGAGTCGTAAGCTATCACCTTCTCATTCTGCCTAATTATAGTTCTTAATCCATTATGCGAGGTGTTAAAATAAACCACGAAGTTTTTCCGTTCCGTAGGGTAAATGCAAAAATCGGTGCACTACAAGGTTTCTACGTTAACAGTTGAAGGGATTCCTCTTCTTCCTCTTCCTATTCGTATTTCTCATTTTTTGAGACAGTTCGGTTAGAGGTTTCTCTATCCTAGAGAAATCTTTGATAAATTGTCGGTAGTAACCGGCAAGACCTAAGAATTTACGTATCTTCATTGGAGTCGCAGGTGTTGCCTAATCCTTGATTGACTCACTCTTAGCGGTATCGACGTGAATGTCTTGACTATCAACAACGTGACCTGGAAATTGCACTTCTGGGAGCCAGAATTCACACTTAGAGAAGTTGGCGTACAATTCCTTATTCTTAAGCAATTCTGAGGTATGCCTAAGGTGTTCCTCGCAATCCTTATTTTTGCTTGAGTAGATAAAGATATCATTGATGAATACTATCACGAACTTATCCAAGTACGGTTTGCACACCCGATTTATGAGATCCATGAACACCTCTGGTGCGTTGGTCCTAAATGCGGTTTTAGAATATCTTTTTTCTCGAACTCTAGTTGGTGGTAGCTAGTCCTTAGGTCAATTTTAGAGTAGACGCTACATCCTCGAATTTGATCAAAAATATCGTCTATACTAGGTAACGGGTAACGGTTCTTCATGGTTAGCTTGTTAAATTTTCGGTAGTCATTGTACATCCTGAATGATCCATCCCTCTTTTTGACAACAATACTGGAGCTTCCCACTATGAGGAAATTGGTATTATAAATCCCTTTGCTTTAACTTCATATCCACAGAGGTTTTGTCGATACGAGAATCTCATAATTCACGTGATTCTATCTCACTAAAAGGTAAGTATATTGAATAAAATCTTCTAGTTCAATTGGTTATAATCTAATTAGGGTGATATGTTCATTACATTCTAGAACCTTACAATCCGTAATTTCCATGACTACAGGAAGCATGATTTGGTCTCTCGGCTAAGGGTGTGGTGTTTCTATATGCTAAGGTTGAAGAAAAGCTACTTAGTTATGATGCTTACGAATGCAAATACAAGGGACCGACATGACTCATGAATATGCACGCAAAATATCAATAAAACGCAAGTACAATATAATCTCGTTGACAATGTAGAGGAAGGGAAGAAAATAGAGATGGAACGTAAGGGTAATTCGACAAAATTTCATGGTGACTACTCCCAGCATAGCATGGTCCTTCTTGAATTATACATAGGTGATCATGCTATGCATAATTTAGGAACTAACGATAAAATTCTCATTTCGTCAAACTAATGTTATGTAAAAAAAATCTTATACGGTATAAATGATATAGTTTATAAGGTAGTGGTATGTGCTTAAATACGCATACCTTTTACCTAATAAAACAAGCTAAAAAGACCAACAATGACCAATAAATACAGAAAAATGCATTGTATTCGTTTGTATTGTGAATTGTGTCTTGCAGGTAACTGATATTGCTCAAAAGGACAAAAACAAAGCAAAAACAGACAAAACCGAGCACGAGAATGGAAAAGAGCGTGAAAAGCAGAAGCCGAGATCGTGAGCATCTTAGTGGGCCAACCCAACCCAAGATAATAGGCCAAGCTAGCCCATTAAGCCATTTGTATAAACCTTATATCACAAAGAAAAAAAGCCCAATTCCATAACTTAACCTTATCAGGCCTAATTTTAAGTATAAGCCCAAAATACTTAACCTAATCCTGTTAAGTTTTAACACTACCAGGTCCAAAATCATCTCATCGTTAGTCCTTGGCATATCTCACCGTTAGTCCCTATGAATATCTTTGTTAGTCCCGGAACCAAACAACACCCCTAACTCCCGTTAAGATTCGAACAATAATAAAAAAATCAATCCCATCCCAAACACCCCGCCAAATAGTAAAACCAGTCAAAAACACTATTCACCCTTCTCCCTTATTTACCCACGCTCACCCCAAGTCACCCATACCCTTCTAGAAGCATTAATGACGCACGCAATGACGTTCTGGGGTCTGATAGCTTGGCAATCCGTGCCAATCATTGAGAGAAAGGGACGTGGCAAGAAATCAAGGGCTATGATTAAATCAAAGTAACACAAGGGCAAATAAAGGGCAAGGATTGAAGCTTCTGAATCCTCTCACACAACTAGCACACATCAAGACCTCAAGACCCTCTCATCCGGCTATAAATAGAGGCCCTTGGAGCTCATTTGAGGAATCTAATTTTCAGTCTTCTTTTCCTGTAATTTACTAGCTTATTTACTGTCATTTTTAGCTTATTGTGAATTCACTTTAAAAGTCTTGTAACCTTCATTTCAGATTTAATAAAATTTAAGCTTTCTTTACATACTTGTTCATTTACTGTTTTTATAAGCTCAAATGTTCTTTAATATTACTTAATAAGCTCTTAAATAAGCTACTGTTACTTAGATCAAGTAAGCTTCTCAAAGCTTATTTGGTTCAAAACTGTCTCAGACCTTAATTCCACCTACAAATTACCTCAGCTTCTTATATGGATGATAAGCCAATTATGGATAGGCTTATAGATAATACCAGCTTGTTTTAAACAAGCTGGAGCTTGTAGAATAAGCTCTTAAGAGCAATATTTGATTCCTGTTTAGCTGGAATCAAGGTACATCTCTATTTTAATTTTTAGCTTATTTTTTATGTTTAGCTTATCATTCTGCTTATTGTTGCTTAATTCTGCTTTATTTGAGCTTAATTTGACATTTATTAGCTTAAAACATTTAGCTTGTAGCTTATATTATTCTATTTTTAAGATCTCCTTTAGTTTGATTAAATTTGTCCAAAAATCCAAAAAAATATGGTTATTGTTTCAGTTTATTAATTAGAGCTTTATTGTGATTAAAAATTGCTTAAAAGTTCTTCACAAACTAATATCTTAATCTGTTTAAACTTTCAAAGCTTTTATACAACTGCCTTAAGCTTAAAATGGATTTCATAAACTTTAAGGAGTGTTTGGCACAAGCAGTTTTAACTTGTGTTAAAACTGCTTGTTAGCCTTTTGGCCCTTAAGGCAAATTTGAAATACTCAAATTAAGCTTAGAAGTCACTTTATAAAAGTTCTTAAGGTTTTAAAATCAGGTTTAAGGTTTCAGCTAGATATAGTTTAAATCTGTGGTAACTTAGCTTATTAAAACTATTGGAATCATTAGATCCTTAGAAGTTGATTATTGGTGTTGTTTTTATGCTAGTTTCAGTCCATTATGCAGTAGAATTAGGTCTAGATATAGTGTGCAATTGTCCTTTTGTTTTTATCTGTCATAAGTTTCACTTTTCAAGGTTCAAAGTCCTAATTTTAAAAGAAAATCTAGCTTAGTTATAGCTTGTTTTATGGTCTGAATTTGATGGTATAAGCTCTTTAGATATAAAGCTTGTTCTGTTTTAACTTTTTAAGTTTTCATATCAGCTTATTCTAGCTTAATTCTAAGGCTAAACATATATATGGTGAGGTTATTATGAAAAGTTACAAATGGTAAAAAGTATAGGAAGGATTTCTAACCATTAGATGTGAGGTATTAATGAGATTAAATTAAGGTATTAATTACATATTTGACACATAACGACTTGCGACTTGTAACTGCCACACTCATATATATATATATATATATATATATATATATGTATATATATATATGTATATATATATATGTATATATATATATGTATAATGTCAGTTTGTCTTTTAGCTTTTTAAGTGCTTGTTAGCTTTTCATGTTAGCTTAATTTGAGTCATTAGAGCTTAGTAGGTCTAGGTGAGGTTTTGTTTGTAGCTTATTTGTTTTTCCTTTATCTTATTGTGTCTAAAAAGTCCAAGCAAGTTGTAGCTTAATATCATTTAGCTTTTAATCAATTCTGTTAGATTTAGGTAGCTTATTTCTGACTTATTAGTGGTTTGTAGAAAAATTTATTTTTCCTAAGTTTAGATTATTTCATAGTACTTTTCATAATTTTTATAGAATTTTAATGACCAGTTTACTATTTTTAATATTTAATTTAGATTAAAACTGTTTTTAATGTATAATAAATAAAATAAAAGTCAAAAAAAATATAATTCTTTTTCTAAAATTATTTTTAGTCATTAAGGATTTATAAAAAATAAAAAAATAGTTCTAAGGTTAAATTTTAATAGTTTAGGTATTAAGTCGCGTTTTTTTAGATTCCCGTTAACGTTTTCGTGTTAAATTCTTAAATGCTTTAAATACTTTTATTGTTTACTTGTCTTTACATGTTTTAAGCGTTTTCATTAGTAGAATTAGAAATCAAAATAAAAATCTCTTAAACCATTCAAATCACGCGATCACGAACTTAACCGATTTTTCAATTCACACCTCGTCGGGATACGACTCGGGAAGGTTTTGAATTTTACTTTGGATAAAAGTAATCTTCTAGAAGCCTTTTGGAATACTTATCTTATACTCCCTCCGTCCCAAAATTATTGTCTCCCGACAAAAGACACACAGATTAAGAAAAGTGCATTTATTACTGCTTTCTCTTTCTTACTTTTTGACAGAATAACAGTTTTACCCTTAGCTAATTAATTAAATTATTCTTCAAAGTTTGTAATTTTAATTTCAAAAAAGGGTAATATAGTAAACTTGATCAAACTTACCTATCTATTTTTAGTAGTGGACAATTAAAATGAGACATCCCAAAAAGAAAACGTGGACAATAAAAATGAGACGGATGGAGTACTATTATTGATAATATCCTTATATATACCTACGTATGTGTTTGGGTTCGAATCAGTTTTTGGCGCCGCTGCCGGGGAAGTGTGTGCGATTATCGTGTTTACGTTTGAAGATTAGTGTTTGAAGACCCTTCCCCGTGAAGTTATCGTTTTGTTATTTTCTTTTATATAAAACTCAAAAATACAAAAATATTTTATTTTTCTCGATTTATTTTCGTAGATTTATTAGAAAAATCAAAAATACTTTTCCTAAAGTATTTCAAAAACCAATTTTTTTTTGAAAAACAACAAAAATAACCGTCGTGTCACTTGTGAAATTGGCTCACCTTTAGATTACAAACTATAAGAGAGGTATAAGGAGGGTTGATCCTACGAATTTCGACCCGAAAGGAGAAGGTTTTTAATAGCTTCGCGCTTACCCGCTCCTCCGCTTCTTTGTGCGTTTTCTAAAGAGCTACCTTACACTTGTTCGATTATCGGTTACAAAAATATTTTTCTTTTTTATTTTTATTTTCTCTTATTTTGTTCTTAGTGTATGCAAACTCGCTCTTCTTGAAAATTCGTTAAGGAACCTTCTACGAATCCTACTTCTACGAATCCGAAACGTCGTAGTCGTAGACGTTCAAAACAAAGAGTCGAACTATTCGCTCTTGAATAGGTTCCCGTACTTACGATGGCCGATCAACGTACTATGGCGTAATTACTCCGTGCACCCACCGAGGGTTATGCGGAGGCAATCATAGTACCACTGTAACGCCCCGACCCAAAAGGGTAGAAGTATTACAAATATGGTGTGACATCAAAAGCATACACAATCATAACACAA
>BQNB010028524.1:4813-56575 GCA_026074375.1 Tanacetum coccineum
CCTACTCCACTCCCCGAGCACCTAACTCGAGAGTTTTCTTCACTATGTCAACAAACTCCCTTATGGCGGAGAAAACCGTACACAACGTTGCTTACACCGATTTACGACACAAAGCTAAATGTCGAGTTCTAATCTTAGCTAGAACCAATCTATCACAACACGACTTCACTACTTGTTCACAACTTCACAACTTCTTCACAACTTCACAACTTCTTCAAAACTTCACAACTTCTTCAAAACTTCTTCAAAACTTCATAACTTCTTCACTTCATCACACTATTTATATCACAACTATCTAACACTACTTGGTAAGATCACCACAATCTAACTATACTTACAAAGATCGCCAAGATCAAACACAAATACAAGATATACAATTGATTTACAAATACGTGATATGGATGTAACAAGATTGCAATATACACTTGGGGTGTAATACTTCTTCACTTGATGATGGGAGTATTCTTCTCTTGCACTTGGGGGATTGAGTTTGGATCACTTGGAAACAAAGCTTTATGATTAAATGATCAAAGGATTTTAGAGAGATGTGTGGGCTGTTTTAGAACAGAAAGAATGAGTGCAAAAGGTAAGAAAATAGCGAGGAAAAGTCCAGTATTTATAGGACAAACTGGAGGAGCGTCAGTCTATGGGCGGTCCCCTTAAATAGGGGGGCGATCCCTTTAAAATTAATGGGGCCGCCCGTGTATTTAAGGGGGCCACCCTAGGCTAGAGGCTCCCTAGTTTGTCTTTTGTGTAGGGGAATTTTCTGGAACATTTCTAGCCGTTTTAGGTCTGAAAATTTAAATTTCAAAATGTTTTATTTTGAATAAAACATTTCTTTTAATTGTAGAAAATGTTTTGTAATATTTTATAAAAATGTCTACAACATTTTTATAAAATTATAAGGTTGAATAAAAAGTTCATTTGATCATAAAACGCATTAAACATTTGTTTATTCATACCTTTAAGTGATTAAATTATCGAAATGAAAATTAACTACTAATTACTTGTTTACGTTTAATTTTACATTGAACGTTTTTATATTTTGTGATTATCAAAACATAAGGATGTTAAAAATATTAATAATGTTTTTAGGCATTATTTCTATCAACAGACGCAATTCTCTTAGACGTATTTTCAATACGAAAAGAAAAGACGAGAAAATATATAATATTGAATGAAAGAAAGAACCAAAGAGAAAAAATTAAAGTAAAATTGGTAAAAAAAGAAAGTAAAAAGGAAATAAAGTTAAAACACATTAAGAGGCAGTAAGACATACACTTAAGTTTTGGCTTAGCTCATCATAATTAATAAAGTTAAATGATAAAAAAATACATGAACATTATGGGGCAATTTGTTTCATGGTTTTTGCACTGTTGGAATTGAATAATACCCTAAATTCACAGTTTGGTTGACTGATTATGAAATGAAACGAATCCTGTAAACCCAAAATGTGATTCCTGTTGCGTACCCGGACGGGGATTGTCAGCCCCAATAGATCTATTCACAACATTCATGTTCGCTACACTAGCAATTAACGGCTCATGATAAAGGGGACTTAAAGTGGAAGTAGTGGGACTTGGGCAATAATAATCAAGCATATCATACAGTTTAAAAAGCGCACTTGTGTCCTATTTAAAACAAGTAATGTGTTCAAAACTCACGGTTTCATATATAGGTATTCAATGATCTCAAATCATGTAGTAAGCAAATCAAGCTTTAGTAAAAATAGTCATGTAACGCTTATGTAGTAGAAATCAATAAGTTTACTTAGTAAAACGATCATGTATTCTCACCCCGAAAACAGTTTATGAAAACCATAAAAAAGAAAAGGTTGGGCTATGAACTCACCGAGAAGCAATGATGTATCGAACGAGAAATTCAACAAAGAGAGAACGACGACAACGTCTCACCCGCGACCTATAATAATGGTGCGCGTATAAGAGTATATTTATAAGAAAAATGCATAAAATGCATAGGTATGTAAAATATATATATTCCGACATATATGAAATCTTATATCATAGAATCCATGAGTGCGCCAAACTTACTTATCTATACCCACTAAAATAATCCATCTTAAGTTTAACTTTATTTTAACCCATTCCGACTAATATGTAACTTTAATAAAAATTACCTATTTTGACCCATTATAAAGATTAAGACATCTAGATGCGAACAAAAGTGAATGACTGACTTATTAGTTGTAATTTCAGCTTTAGTTAATATATTTTAGGCCTAATTATTCTCCATAACGCTAATTGACCCTTAAAAGAATTTCGCAAAGTTTGACTTTTTATTATAAATTATTCCTTAAATCTGACCCGTCCAAAACGACCCGCTAGATCATATTTTTTCAGACACGACTCATAAAGCATTTTAAATGTAAACGACGTTTGGGGGGGGACAACCTTCTTGTTTTAGCCGAGACCTGAAACCCAACAGAAAATGACCAAAATACCCATGCAAGTTTCTGCAGAAACTTTATTTTTCTAACTAAAATGTAGTATCTAATCCTAAGCTTTTCAACCCCGTTAACACATGTTTTCAGCCTTAGTTATCATTAAAAAAAGGTAAAACGGCATTTTAAACAACTTTTTAGTTTTACCCGAGACTCAAAACTAAACAGAAAAGGACGAAAATGCCCCTATATCAGATCTGATGCAAACTAAAAAAAGAAAAACGCAGATTTTACTCTTAAAAAAGAAAAACGACCTTCCGAACGACTTTCATGTTTCGGCCAAAGGCCGAAACGGACCAGAAAATGACGAAAATGCCCTTTTCCAGATCTGACAGCAACCAATATTTTTAAACTAACGCAGAATTTTGGCGAACATTTTCTAGACTTCTTTTGACTCTAAAAACTTCGTTTTTGAGAGTTACGGGTCATGCCTTATATCGAAACGAAGTTTGGAACGTCCTCTATCATAATTTTAAGACCAATTTCAGTTTTAACAATTTTGACTTTGCCGAAATAGAAGCCCAATTTATTGACCTAAACGGGTAGCTTTAAACCCATTCAAAACTTTAATTTCAAGCACCACAAATATCGCCAACACTCTTAAACTATCTTAACACCTCTACTAATTATCTCAAACTAACCATGAACCTCAAAAACTTAACATGCAACACCATCCATTGATTCTCGACATAAAATCTAGTACATGCATATAATATAAAAATCAAATCAATGAAAAAAATTAAATAGAAGACTTACAACACAATGCAAAACACAAGACAATCAACACTATCAAACCCCTTTGGGTTTAATCGTCGGCCGAACACCACAAAGACCAAAACAATGCTCCAACTTGATTTTTGTTACTTGAAATCTTGTTTACACAATCAATATCTAACCCTTGCTAATCCTATTACCTTTAATTAGATCAAAAACCCTTTTAATCAAAAATCAAGAAAAATCAAGAACTCGATAGACTTGATGCATGGTGTTTATTGTTCACAGAGAAGGATTAGGGTTTAGTTTAGGAGTGAATTGGGATTGATTGAACGTGTTTATTGGGATTTTGCCAATGGTAATGGTGATTTGGTTGTGGGTTTCGTTCGAACAGAGAAGAAAAAGGAGAGAGGACCGAATTTTTTTTATAAAAGCTGGAATATGTGTTTTAAAAAGAGTCAACCCCTTATATACTTGGTCAACTTGACTAGTTAATTTCTAAAGGAGTGTTTGTTTATTATTTTGTAGGAGCAATTTAAAAGAAAGGGGTGTTTGGTTTATATGTTATGTTTATTTTGTATTTTTATGTTTATTTTTTTCTAAAACATTTATACCATAATATTTGATTTAAAACACTAAGTTAAAATATTAAAAAGTGTTAAAGTACTATTTTTGACACGGTTTTAGCAAAACGCGAGAAAATCATAAAATACTAAAATAACAATAAATTAACTTTCGGAGCGAAATTTTGAAATTTTGATCTCTTAAAACGCTTAACGGATAAATATCCGAAGCACGACACGCAAATAACTAAAAATGACGATTTTCACCAAATCGGCTAACAAATAAAACAAATTTTTTTTATCCAAGACAAAAATAGGAATGGAGTCGAGATTTGATATTGACCATAAAATACGAGATGTTACAAGTAGAGTCCTACTGTAACACCCCCAAAATAGATCGCAGCGGAATGTTTGACCGGAGCGTTCCTTTCAAAATACCTTTGCACAAGATGTGAGAGAACGACCTCTAAATGAGTCGTTTGAAATGTAATCTTGTTGATTTTCTTGAAATATGAATTGTTGTAACATTTGTCCCAAAGTTTGCATCAATAATGTAAGACTGAAATAATACAATGAGATTTGCTTGTAGAAATCCATGAATGTAATCTTGTAAAGTTTGGACTCCAATGCACACCAGATAAGCCAAGCATCTAATTCACCTAAGGAATACATGCTTAAAAGTGTCAATATAAAGTTAGTAAGTTTATAGATTTATGTGAGTATAAATATAAACCACAAAACTATATATATAAATTTATTGTGTTACAAGTCCAGCCCATACAAGACTTGCAACGCATAAATTTAATAATACATAGGTTGTTAAAATGCGTATAAACACAAACCATATAAATGCATTTGTTAAAATGTTAGAATCAAAGATGTGTATGACTAGTGTATCCTATACAATAGTTATAAAAAATAAGTATAGTTGGACCAAAGCTTTTGTAAAGTATGCATGACCATTGTATCCAATACAATAGTCACCATGTGTGATTACGATTACACCTCTAAGTTCATGAAACTGCGACATAGACTTATATGTAAGCTACGTTATTCAAGGCACAGTAAGAGTTCATGAGTATGTAGTTATTGGCCCTGTAGACACCAATCCAGTCGTGCTCCGACATGGGATAATGTTCGTTGGCTCGGTATGTCGACACCAGTGATAGCTAATCACCCGAACGGGGATTGTCAATCCTGAATAGATCTATATTATAACATTCGCGCTTACCCTCTGAGTAATTAACCGTTCATGCAACCTAAGATAATCCGTAATCATTCGAGTAAAAGTATAGTTGTTGTGTCCATAAGTAAAAACAAGTATTGTATCTCACCGTGAGATATGAAAATGAGTTTGTAAGAAATCATGTAAATGAGTTTGTAAACGTTCATGTATCCGAGTATATAAATGAGTTACGAGATCAAGTAAGCATCAAGTAATGTTAAAGAAAGCTTGTAAAAGATATATGTAAACAAGTTGTAACGAGTATGTATTCTCCCTCGAGATTTGTACAGCAAATATAAAACAAGTGAAAGAGGGGCTATAAACTCACCTCAAAGTAGAATGTATTGATTATAGAAAATCAATAAAGTGAAACGTCACGAATGATCCGGAATGCCAACCTAATTATTTTATAGGTCGTATAAAATAATGTAATCAAAATAATTCAACAATGAATTTTTATATAGTTATATCACTTACCTAATAATTTTTTTTAATTTATAGAGTTGAAACATGTTAAGTTACGCTTGATATTTAATGTCCAAGTATATGTATCGTAAAAATTATCTTTAATCCCAGTAATTGGATTATAGTTAATGACGCTTGATTTTAATATATTTTATTATTTATATAACGATTATTATATAAATAAGTTTAATTATTTCCGTAAATTAATATTTTATAAAGTAAAACTGTTAAATATTATAACGAAATGTTAATTTACATCATTTGTAAGGTTTTTGTTGAAAACGAACCAACACTATTCATGTCAGAAAAAATAGTGCAGAAAATTAATATAAATTTATCTAGCTTTAATCATTTCGTAAAATAATATTTATAAAGTTAAAAACATGTATAAATATTATATAAGTAATGCTACATTATTTTGTAAGGTTTTTGTTAAAAACGAACCAACACTATTCATGTCAGGAAAAATAGTGCAGAAAATTAATATAAAGTTATCTAGCTTTAATCATTTTGTAAAATAATATTTATAAAGTTAAAAACATGTATAAATATTATATAAGTAATGCTACATCATTTTGTAAGGTTTTTGATGAAAACGAACCAACATTATTAATGTCAGGAAAAATAGTGCATAAAATTAATATAAAGTTATCTAGCTTTAATCATTTTGTAAAATAATATTTATAAAGCTAAAAACATGTATAAATATTATATAAGTAATGCTACATCATTTTGTAAGGTTTTTGTTAAAAATGAACCAACATTATTAATGTCAGGAAAAATAGTGCAAGATTTTTTATATAAGAAGTTACCTAGTTTTTATGGTGATTTTACTCATTTTAACACACTTTCGCGCTTAAAAAAAAACACAACCTTATTGTAAAACATAAATCCCGACAACTTTGTAGTTTTATATTTAAGCCGAAATCGGACCCGAAAGCCCTCAAAAATACCATTTATAAATCTGCCAGATTTATGCCGAAAACTTGTTTTACCGGTATTGTTTTAAATCTAGTTTTGGCCATAACTTCTTCGTTTTACATCCGTTTTTCGAGTTCTCTATATGCATAATCGTTTTAAGATGACTACACATTATTAAAGTTTTGGTCGACAACATCCCGTATCCTACGATAACAAAGCGGTTGCCTGGGTGCGGAGCCCCCAAAAAAAGTCTACTTACATACTTTTCGCCAAGTATTTCTACTTCATTTTCATACCACAAATCCACTAGTCTAGGTATTTCAATCACCTTCCACAATCACAATCATCCACTAACCTAATCCCATCTAATACTCCATAATATCATGATATAATCATAAGATTAATTAAGCTAGTTTATAAACTTTAAACCTAACCACAAGTCTAAAATCATAAGTAAGTGGTGTTTTTGATTTATTTGCAAATGTTTATAAAAAGTAAACTAGTTGGTGATATAACTTTATAATTAAGATGATTATGTATAATAATACACAATGTAAGTGTATGAACATGAAATATCAATATCAATATATATGAAAATCAAAAGAGTGAAAGTAGTATGCTTAACAAGTATTGTGGATGATTGGTGAATAAGAACACAATGAAAACCCTAGATTATCAAGTATAAGCCCCAGCTTATGAAATCCTTTAACTAAATATCTTGTATAACTCAAACCAAAGTATGAAAATCCATTGTTTATTGTTGTTGTTGCTATGTTTTTGATGAGGCAAAAGAAAGAGAATATGTGTTTAAGTGTAGTGAAATGAGAAGGAAAGAGGAAGTTCTAGTTATGTAAGACTTTTAGAAATAATATCTAAGAGATATTTAAAATATCTAGGGAACCAAAAAATCATGGAATTATTGAAGGTATGAGGGGGGTTGGCGTGTGAATAGAAGAGAAGCAAAGAAAAAGTGGTTTGGGTTGGTATTGTAAGAGATTGTGTAAGGATATGTTTACTAGTTGGTAAATATTAAGTGTAGTGTAGGAATTTATGGTATATTGTGTATAACTACATTAAGGGCTAATTTGTTTGAGTTAAATGAGGAGCAAAAATATTATTTTGATAGTATATGAGTATTTGAGGGTATTGGTAAATGTGGTATAGTTTACATGCATGCAAAAAGGTTCTCAAAATGCGAAACGTAAACTTTTTATGTAACGTATAAAAATAAAATATGAAAAGTTATAAATTATTTTCGTAAAAATAATATGACACTTGTTTAACATGAATTTTTATTTCTTTGATTTCGGTTTACGATGAATGTACTGAATTTTTAGTTAACGTGATTTAAACTAAACGACTGAAATTAAAAATGAACGCGTAAGAGTTTAAAATAAATAATTGAATATTTATTGACGTAAAATGACTCAAAAATGTGGGTTGTTATAGTCTCCCCGTGTTAAAAGAATTTCGTCCTCGAACTTATAGCTGAGTTTGCCATCCGGATTGGGTGTTTGATGAAGATGGTGGGATACTTATCTTAATCCTCCTAATATGCGCTAACCAACGTTGTTATCTTAATGTTTTTAACTTCTTGCTTATACCGTGAAGACTTTTATGATTTTATGTAAGATGTTGTCGACTTCCTATTGTAAGGTGGCGTAAAGGTCTACTTAGTCATTATGAGGACCAACACGTTTTATGAATATGTACACAAATTTTTTGTATTTCAAGGATATAAGTGGAAAATTGATTTTGACAAAAGTTTCTAGGTGACTACTCTCAGCATAGCATGTCAATTCTAGAATTATACACAGGCGATTAGGCCATGTATATTAGATTAACGATGAAATGCTCATTTTCGTCAAAAATAGTGTTATGTATAAAGAAGTATCAAAAAAGAATTTATAAGATGACAAAAATGATTCACAATATAGATGTAAGGTTGGTTATAGGATGACAACAAAATGGTTTGCGAGAAAATCGTAATATGGTTTACAAGACAATAGCTAAATAGCTCATAGGGTGATAGTAAAATAATTTATGTGATGAAAAATGGTTTCATAACGTAAAAACAAGATGATTCATGAGGTGACGGTAATAGTAGTTTATATAGCGATTGTAGAATGGTTTATGAAATGTTAGTTCGTTTGGCGATAGCAAGATAATTATCAATGATTTGTAAAACAACTTATCATATGATAGTGAAATAGTTCATAAGTCCATTGTAAAAATATTTGAAGGGCTATAATAGTTTAAGGAGTGGCTTGCATAAATAAATTAGGAGTTAAAGTAAAATCGACGAAGTTTTCATGACATATGAGTTTGATAGGTAATTTAAAATCATCCCTATAGTACAACGAACATGTAAAAGGAAGTATAACGTGAATTCCTTAAAGGAAATAGAGTCTATGATGGTTCTAACTTAGGTTTCACTAGGTAAGATGGGTCACAAGATGACGTAGGTGTTTCAACAATATGGGGCGGGTGTTCAAACTCGGGAAAAGTTGAATGACACGGTAAACTAGTGTGGATCAACAATTGTGATAAGTTTTCAATTTTATTTAAATGGTATCATTAAAGTTTCATGAAAAGTTTTAGAAGAAACATCGTGTCACTTGGAAAAAATCCTAGTATTTATATAGATAACTCTTATATAAATAAATGTAAGATATACGTAAGAGAATGTAAGTAGTGTGTATGCACATGAAAAAGTTTGATGTGATGCAATGTTTGTGAAAACGGTTATAGTCTATGTAAAATATGCAACCTAGTTCTTTATAACTTGGCCCTGATACAAATCCGTAACACTCCCAAATAGGGTCGCAGCAGAATAATGTTTGGGTGCGGTACTTCATGAGTACCTTTGCACGAGATATGAGAGAACGGCCTCTAAATGAGTCGTTTGAAAAGTAATCTCGTTGATTTTATTGAAACATGAATTGTTGTAACATTTGTCCCAAAGTTTGCATCAATAATGTAAGACTGAAATAATATAACGATTTGTTTGTAGAAATCCATGAATGTAATCTTGTAAAGTTTGGACTCCAATGCACACCAGATAAGCCAATAATCTAATTCACCTGAGAAATACATGCTTAAAATGTCAACATAAAGTTGGTGAGTTCATAGATATATGTGAGTATAAATGTAACCCAACAAACTATATATATAAATTTACTGTGTTACAAGTCCCGCCCATACAAGACTTGCAACGCACAAATTTGATAATACATAGGTTGTTAAAATGCGTATAACACAAACCATATAAATGCATTTGTTAAAATGTTAGAATCAAAGATGTGTATGACTAGTGTATCCCATACAATAGTCACAAAAAGTAAGTATAGTTGGACCAAAGCTTTTGTAAAGTATGCATGACCATTGTATCCAATACAATAGTCACCATGTGTGATTACGATTGCACCCCTAAGTTCATGAAACAGCGTCGTAGACTTATATGTATGCTACTTTATTCAAGGCACAATAAGAGTTCATGAGTATGTAGTTGTTGGCCCTATAGACACCAATCCAGTCGTGCTCCGACAAAGTATAACGTTCGTTGGCTCGGTATGTCGACACCAGAGATAACTAATCACCTGAACGAGGATTGTCAATCCCGAATAGATCTATCTTATAACATTCGTGCTTACCCTCCGAGTAGTTAACAGTTCATGCAACCTAAGCTAATCCGTAATCATTCGAGTAAAAGTATAGTTGTTGCGTCCATAAGTAAAAACAAGTATTGTATCTCACCGTGAGATATGAAATGAGTTTGTAAGAAATCATGTAAATGAGTTTGTAAACGTTCATGTATTCGAGTATATAAATGGGTTATGAGATCAAGTATGCAATCAAGTATGTAAAAGAGATTGTAAAAGAGATATGTAAATAAGTTGTAACGAGCATGTATTCTCCCCCGAGATTTGTAAAGCAAATGTAAAACAAGTGAAATGGGGGCTATAAACTCACCTAAAAGTAGAATGTATTGATTATAGAAAATCAATAAAGTGAAACGTCACGAATGATCCGGAATGCAACCTAATTATTTATAAGTCGTATAAGAATAATGTAAATCAATGTCTAAATTCAACAAAGTATTATATATAGTTTATAACACAACCTAATAGTTTTGTTTAATTATAAAGTTTGAACAATGTGTAGTTACGCTTGATATTATAATATCCAAGTAATGTATCAGTAAAATATTAACTTTTGTCCAATAATTATTATTAGTTAATAAACGCTTGATGGATATTTTAATATTTATATAACGATATTATATGAATAGTTTAATCGATTTCGTAAAATAATATATATAAATTTAAAAACATGTATAAATATATAAATTACAAGTAATGTTACAATCATTTGTAAGTTTTGCTGAAAACGACCAATATTATTCATTGAGGAAAAAATAGTGCAGAAATTTATAGAAGTGATACTAGTTTCCATGGTGATTTTACTCATTTTAACACACTTTCGGGCTTAAAAAAATGCAACCTTAAACTAAAACATCAATCCCGACAACTTTCTAGTTTTATATTTAACCCAATTCAGACCCGAAAGCCCTCAAAAATACCATTTATAAATCTGTCAGATTTATGCCGAAAACTTGTTTTGCCGGTATTGTTTCAAATCTAGTTTTGGCCATAACTTCTTTGTTTTACATCCGTTTTCAAGTTCTTTATATGCACGGAATCGTGTTAAGATGTACTAGCATATTTTTATGTTTTTGGCTCGACAACATACCCGTATCCTACTGCATCAAAGTTTCTGCCCCTAAAGGTATATTACACACTTTTCGCCAAGTATTTCTACTCCATTTTCATACTACAAATCCACTAGTCAAGGGATTTTCCAATCACCTTCCCAATCCACAAACATCCACTAACACTAAATCCCGTCAATACTTTCACAATATCATGAAATAATCATCAGATTAATTAAGCTAGTTTATAAACTTTATACCTAACCACAAGTCTAAAATCATAAGTAAGTGTTGTTCTTGATTTATTTGCAAATGTTTATAAAAGTAAACTAGTTGGTGATATAACTTCATAATTAAGATGTTTATGTATAAAAATACATAATGAAAGTATATGAACATGAAATATCAATATCAATATATATGAAAATCAAAAGAGTGAAAGTAGTATGCTTACAAAGTATTGTGGATGATTGGTGAATAAGAACACAATGAAAACCCTAGATTATCAAGTATAAGCCCTAGCTTATGAAACCCTTTAACTAAAGATCTTGTATAACTCAAACCAAAGTATGAAAATCCCTTGTTTATTGTTGTTGTTGCTGCGTTTTTGATTAGGCAAAAGGAAATAATAGGTTTTTGAAAGGTGTAGTGAAAGGAGAGAGGAAAGAAGAAGTTCTAGTTATTAAGACTTTTGGAAATAATATCTAGGAGATATTTAAAATATCTAGGAACCAAAAGATCATGGAATTATTAAAGGTAGGAGGGGGGTTGGCGTGTGAATGGAAGAGAAGCAAAGAAAAAGTGGTTTGGGTTGGTATTGTAAGAGATTGTGTAAGGATATGTTTACTAGTTGGTAAATATTAAGTGTAGTGTAGGAATTTATAGTATTTTGTGTATAACTACATTAAGGGCTGATTTGTTTGAGTTAAATGAGGAGTGAAAATATTATTTTGATAGTATATGAGTATTTGAGGGTATTGGTAAAGGTGGTATAGTTTACATGCATGCAAAAAGGTTCTCAAAATGTGAAACGTAAACGTTATACGTAACATATAAAAATAAAATATGAAAAGTTATAAATTATTTTCGGAAAAAGAATATGACACTTGTTTAACATGAATTTTTATTTGTTTGATCGGTTACACGTTGAATGTTGATTTTTAGTTAACGCGATTTAACTAAACGATTAAAATTAAAAGTGAACGCGTAAGAGTTTAAAATAAATAATTCAATATTTATTAACGTGAAATGACTTGAAAATGTGGGTTGTTACACCTACCTCCATTACGCTTCGTCAAATCAACATCGAAGCCTTCTACTAGGAGCCTAGAGCCTTCTGCTCGAAGCCTAGATCAAACTTCACGACTCAAAAGTTCATTGGTTCTTCTTAATTCATTTGAGCTATTAGGTTCGCTTTGTTATGTTTCCAGATTTTTTAGACACCATTACTTATCAAATGTTTATACTAGCAATACGATTATTCTTATCGGGTGTTTTTAATCTTCCATTCATTTTCGCGGCTGTTACTAATTTTAGGTCGAAAATTTTAGTATCTTAGGCTCCTCGCAGTGATCAATCAATCGAGTAGGTTGACCCTTTGCCAACTCGATCGTCACAACTGAAATCCATCTAGGTCGAGTCGGTCGTGGGGTGAGAATTGGGAGAAATGGGTCGAGGTGCCGACCCATTCGACACACACATATCAACAACTCATTTCGATATAAACGAAAAAATTAATTTTTGAAATTTAAACTCTTTTAACATTGTAAATATCTCATTTATTATATCATTTTATACACAATTTAGATATACTTTTCTTAATTTATACACTTTTAATCTCTACCAAAAATCTTAATGGCTTGTTCGCTTTCACACACCATCGAAGAAATTAAAGCTATAATTTATAAACAATTTGAGAAGGATAACGTTCGTCAGCAAGCGATGATGAACTGGGTCGTGCAATTTGAGAATGCAAGCATAACTAAAGATGATACGAGGAAAGCATACGAGGAATGCAATGATATTCAGCAAGAGAAACGTGCTTTGATTGACACTTTTTTAATAGAAAATTTGGATAAATATTACGAGATGCATAATGCTTTATTTAGAAGGCGGCAAAAATACAACGTCAAATCAATACTAAATTTGTTTGGATGCATGCAAAATACAAATTAGACTATTGTGTTTTAGTTTCGTATAACATCTATGCAACGGATACATATATTCCTCCAAACAGATACCTTTCCCCTTATAAATACCCCTCACCCTCATTCTTTTTAAACACAACTTCATTTCAAAAACTCTACCCACTACCATTTCAAAAACTCTCCCACTAGACTACTAAACCAAATGACGTGAGACAAACTATCCTTTTGAAACTACGAGAAGAATTTGACGTTGAGGCCGCACTCAAGGAGGAAATAATGAAATTGTTTCGTCGCTTTCTAGATAGAATTTGACTACGTAGGCCCGGAATAATCAGGTTGGGTTCGCAGCCAGATAAACCCCTTGTCGACCACGGTCGAGAAATTCTGAAAACGATCACAGGAGCAGACTTGAGAAACACCGGTAACATGATGCTGGCTAGGAACGAGTTGCTTCAAAGCATGACTGAGAAGGAAGAATTCATTAGGAACTATAGAGGAATGTAGTCGTTGAAATTTTGTGTTTTAGGTTCAATATTGTGTTTTAATTTCGTATTTTTTAAAATACCGTATTGTGATTTTGTCCTTTTATTTTATGTAATTCTGTTATTATAATGAATTTTAATTTTGTTATTAAAAAAATTGTAAAAGAAAAAAAAATTAGGCCGTTTTATTGTGCGTAAAAGATCGAATGTAGGTCGCAAGAGAGAGAAAACTAAAGTGACAGAAAAAATGTAAATCGTTGTAACCTTGGTTTTAAATTGCGCATAGCAATCAGTTGCGCTAAGGGTTCCAAAGACCGATGCGTGATGCGTGATGCGATTGCGAGCGCATCACGGACGCGCGATGCTAGGTAATAAAAAAATAAAAATAAAATTCAAATAATTTATTCCACTGGTCGATGTTTAAACTTCACATAAGGCACTTATATATTGATACTAATAGCATTTTAAACATCAAATAAGTCACTTACATGTTCCTAACGAGCATCTATAATGTCAAAAGTCAATTGCCAATAATAAAAGTAACTATCTTTAAAGTAAAAAAACATTTGTAACTAGTTATATTTCTCTAAATCTTTCGTCAAGTAGTTTATCCAGGCCAAAGTTTCAAATGCGTCCAATTGCATCCGATGCGAGCATCACACTATGGCGAAGTGATGCGATAACATCAGGGTGCATCCTGAAAAAACTTCGTATCACAAATTCTGTTGCGTTTTTTACATCACATCACTCTGATGTGCAATGCGCTCGCAACGATGCGCGCAATTCTAAATCAAAGTTGTAGGTCACTATTGTGAGTAACCTTATGCATCGGTGAAGTTTCAAAGGTTTATTTTTTTCAAGTTTCAAATAATATTTCATTGTAATTGACCCCGGTCTTTAAAAAGCATAATTCTTTGAAGCCCAAATATAGACTTGATAAAGCCCAACTTGTCCAAATGGTTTGTAAACCATAAAACTATAAAAGGCTTATATGTCGGTTGTTATAAGTCTTTATCTTAGAATTTTATATTCGTGTTTCCTAACTTAATGAGTTAATTCCAGGGTTCGGTTTTAAAAGGCGCGTCGTGGCTGCGCCAAGGCACAAGGCGCGGCGTCTACATTACGAAATATATTAAGGCGTCGACTCTAGGCGTGACGTGAGTTAGGGCTTAAAAAGGCGGGTAAAGGCGTAAGGCGTAGCGAGTTTTTTTGAAGCGTTTTGGGGATTTTTCTAATATTTGAGATTTGGACTTGGATTTACTAATATTTTAGATTGAAACTTGAATTTAATAATATTTACCACCCATATATAATTATAAAAGAAGATATAAATCTATAATTTTATAAATATTTTTTGCCGTCTTAAGTCACGCTTTAAAAACGTCATGTCACCACGCCTCACACTAAAGCTTAAAGCTTGGCTATACCGCCACGCCTCACGCTATTTATAACCTACTTAATTCCCTTAATGTCAAGTATCCCTTTAATGTGACATACATACTTATCGTGTTGATTTACGTTGGAAATCTCATCTTAAGTCGAAGTTCTAACTTCTAATGTATATTTTATATTTAGACAATAATAACGTGCAATGTTACACTATTTTGTCGGTCTTGTAAAATACAGGATGCAATACATATCGATGAAATTGTTTATCACATTCGAAGATGTTTGACCATCAGATACTTGTCGCTCATTGATAAACTGGGTGGTTAAATATCATATAGTCACTTTATGTTGTGATGGAGATTGGTAATAAATGACACTATCTTAATCATATACTGTATTTATTATTATTTAGCTGTCTTACATATTAGCCATACAAAGTTTTGCATATGAATTGTGAAGCATAACAACACCACGTACTTGTGTGACAATCATTTTTATATAATCATTCATCTCAATGGGAATAATTAGTTTTGCACAATAAATAACAAACCCTCAGTTTTGTACCCAAAAAAAAAGAATTTTTAATACACATCCCTAAAAATTGATGAGTAGATCTAAAGTGAATCTCCCCGGATATTTCAAAAGTGAATCTGCCTGGTGATACAAGTACTGACTGATAATTGTGTGAATCCACTTTTTTAAATTTAAAAAAGTATTCGACTTTATTGTTTAAGTTCAGCGAAATCTTTATTAAAGCAATGAAGATAATCAAAGCACTCTGTTTCTAAATACAAAAGCAAAACAAGTAATATCTTGTGTTTTCATGAATGTCAAATGAGACCAAAATATGTTCTTTAACAAATGATAGTTATGACTGTTAAAAACAATTGAAATTCAGTCATGACTGTCTGAGCTAAGGGGCACGAACCCCTTGACCTCAGTCGACTTTGACGTGGTCGAAACATATTAACTCAAACGAATGTGTACTCCACACTTCTTTTACTCGTATCCGAGCTTAATATAAAATCACATTAGTCTCTATTAAATCAAAATAGTTGATAACACTAAAATCATCAATATAACATATCTAATTACTCAATGTTTGATTATAAGTCCACAGTTGTACCACGTACTAAGTCTCTTGACCTAATTAATTAAGGGGGTGTTTCTTTTTTCTTTATTCTCACTTAATTAGTGGGCTCAACCTTTAATACATCTTAATCGGGGACTCATTAAAACAATAGTCTACTCAATAAGTGGCTAGGTAAGACCCTCATATATTACCACTTAATTTAGTAAACACCCCATAACTCTTACATTATGCTTTTCTTCCAAACCTCTAAAAGAAAAGGACATATAATCGACATTGGTGCTTACGTATGATCTAAAACTTAGATGATAGAGTTATGAGGATGTGAGTTGTACATGTTAAATAATAACGTGTTAGATAGACTGCTAGTATCACCTGCATGATGAGATAAATTAAAATGTGCAAAACTCAGATTCTTTACACTTATCAATGTGTATAAACTTATCACTAATTTCTAACATATCATCTGTGTTTCACATTATATAGTTTAAAGAGAAAAAGTACAACACATTTACAAGTAGTGGTTGCAATTCAAGTCGGGTTGGTGAATTAGGATTCGCAGGCTGAAGGGTAAGAAACCTTCCACCTGAGCACGACCTCTTACGTGCTTTTACGTGAACCAAATATCTTAATGCGATAACACCAAATTAACAATAGGTCTAAAATCTGCAAAGTAGCCTCAATTTGTCTTTTGCGTTCAAGTTTTCCTCATGTTAGTGCACGTAGTTATTTTCGGTCTTGTTTTTGCCACTCGAAGTCCCGCATCCACGCCCCCTCCTCTTTTTTTCGAGCTTCAAGTGGTTGTTTTTCTGAAATATACTATATTAGAGTCAAATCGAATAAATGTTAGAGAAAAGATGGGGTTCAAAATTTAGAGATACGTGAAAACAAATACGAACTTCATTTGGCATGTAACGGTGAGCGAAGTACAATACTAAGGGGGTGTTTGTATTTGCGTTATGTTATAGATTATCTGCTTATCACGTTTTCGAAACGTGAATAATCAACTTACATTGTTTAGGAATATTTTCCAAAAAATCAATTATATGCGTTTTGGTGTGTGTAAAACGTGGTTTTCCATAATCTAAGGAGGAGGTGCTTTTTCAAAACGGAGGATGTCAATTTTCATGTGGCCCACCAAAAGTAAACATAATACCTATATTGCCCTTGCTATTTATTTTTCTTGTGGCTCACTTGGTAAAACAAATGTCTATTTTTGTAATTTTACTCATTAACTTACAAAATAATAACATTTTTCAAACACTAAAAAACTAATTATCTGATTATTGCGATATCAAACAATATAATCAAATCCAAACACTATATTTCATAATCACATTTTGTAAAAGCTGATTATCTAATTATCCATTTTCAAAACGCATAATCTATTTTAGATAAGCAATCCCAAACACCCCTAAGTATAAAGGAGATGATATTTTACACCATTTGTTTTGATACGAACATCATTTTGTACAAGTTACACCACCTGCAATATAAACCACCTTCAAACCTAAAATTATCCAAAAATATGACGGTTTATTCTAATCTTTATGAGTAAAAAGAGAGAAAAGACACTATTAGAATTGGTAAATCCTACATTAAAAGGCTAATTGATTTTTTTGCTTTCAATTGATAACAACTATCCTATATATAGGATATAAGAGAACATTCTAGAATCGTTACCATGGGCTTGAGCCCAATACAAATTAATGACTAATAAATATTAATAAATGTCTTGACTTGACTTGGATGATGATTATTGACTCTTGACTTTTATTGTTGAACGTTGATTTGATTTATACAAGGCTAATACTCCCCCTCAGTGTGAGCGGGAGATCTTCGGACATTTAGACTGGAGCAAAACTCAATAAATAAAGCAGTGGGTAGGCCCTTCGTAAAAATATCTACATACTGGAATCTTGAAGGGACATGAAGAACACGAACTTGTCCCGAAGCAACAAAGTCACGAACAAAATGAATGTCGATCTCAATGTGTTTCGTGCGTTGATGTTGAACCGGATTTGAAGACATATAGACAGCACTAACATTGTCACAATAGACTAAGGTAGCAGTAAATAGAGGAGTATGAAACTCACATAGCAAATTACGGATCCAAGCAGTCTCAGCAACAACATTAGCAACACCTCGATATTCAGCTTCAACACTAGAACGAGACAAGGTAACCTGACGTTTCGCAGACCATGATAAAAGATTTTCGGCAAGAAACACACAATACCTGGATGTGGACCGACGGGTAACAGGGCAGCCTGTCCAATCAGCATCAGTATACGCGCTAAGCTGAGTAGTAAATGATACATGAAGCTACATACCATAATCAATAGTAGCACGAACATAGCGAAGAATACGGTTCAAAGCAGTAAAGTGCGGATCACGAGGGTCATGCATATAAAGACAGACCTGCTGGACAGCATAAGATAAGTCTGGACGCGTAAATGTAAGATATTGAAGAGCACCAGCAAGGCTGCGATATAAGGTTGGGTTGCTGACAGGGTCACCATCCGAACCAAGCTTAGACTCTTTATCAACAGGGGTCCGGCACGGGTTACAATTTTGCATATGAGCTCGCTCAAGAATTTTCTCTACAAATTTTAATTGAGACAAAAACAAGCCAGATACCGATCGCTGAGTAGAAATACTAAGAAAATAATTGAGTGAACCAAGATCTGTCATAGCGAACTCACTGTGAAGGGAAGCAACGATCCGCTGTAAAAATGCTAAAGACGATGCTGTAAGAATAATATCATCCACATAAAGCAGCAAATAAGGAATGTTAGACCCTCGATGAAAGACAAATAAAGAGGAGTCATTTTTACTATGCTGAAAACCAACTCGTGTATCATAACTAGCGAAGCGCTGAAACCATGATGAGATTGGAATGGAAAAACCTTATTATTGAATATTGATAAATATAACTCGCTGATGTTTTGTCTTAAGAAGTGTTTTTATGTTGGATCGAAATTCTGGCTTAATGTATCTAGATTTAATGAAATGCAAAAGGCTGATAAATGTGGTAAAAAGCCCGTTGTCTGGAACTTGAAGCAGACTTTCTATTTTACGGTAATAATATCCGTAAGATATTTATAATGAATTTTAACCGGTTTTCCAAATTGAGGTAAATCACCTAAACTTACAGTTAAAGTATCAAAACCTTAAAGATAGTTTTCAGAATAAACCGTCTTCATCCGTTAATGATACTCCTGATTTTAACTCCATTTTTATGATCGGTCAAATGAAAGCTTCACTTCAAGGAAAAGAAACGTCATTCTAAAAGCTAAAAAATGCAAATATCTCAACTTAGGAGACCGTAGTGAAACTAGACCGAACACTTGATTTTTAGGGCCCGAGACTTTCAGATCTCACAATTTATGAAAAGGGTTAATGGTCTTAAAGAACAAGATTGAGCTTTTAGGGCTGATAATGCAAAGATTAAGCAGCACTAAAGGGAATTGTATGATTCGATCAAGATTACGGTGCTTAGCATACAAAAACAGATAACTGCCTTAAAAAATAAAATGAGAGTCTAAGGTCCTACTACAGAATACGGATCATGTTGTTCACGTTACAAATCAGGTTAAACCAATGTACTTGACTAGGACGTTTGCTATAGGATGGTTGAAAAACTATTCCCCTCGCAATAGGAACAATAGGGAAGTTCATCTACATTATCTCAGGCATCTTAAGGAAAGTGTAGATACACTTCGTGAAATAGTGGAAGAAGCCAAAGTTGAAAGACCTTTAGATAGATCACTCGCATCTGCTTGCCGTTACACTAAGCATTCCAGGAAACTATTAGATTATGTGTTGGCTCCTTGTCCAAAGGTCTTCAATCAACAAGATAAGAAGCATGCAAACACCCCTAGGAAAAAGCAAGTTACCTTTGAGGACCAAATTGCAACATCAAGTAGTAATACACACAAACATGTAGAGCCAATGCACACTCAGAAGTCTAATGTCCCTGTGCCTCCTTCTACAGGAGTAAACAGTTGCACTGGTGCTAGCATATCTCAGCACTAGGGAGCATACTCAAGAACATAGGATCCGTCAGCTATATAAGTGACAGCTTGAAGGAAGTAGAAGACCAACCTAGTAACAATTAGATATAGTCTTAAACCACGACAATATAGTCCTTGATTCCTAAGTATTAGCTCTAAGCGTATGTAATTAATTAGAATTTCTCGTTCTGTGTGCCAAACATGTAAACAAATTTTATTTTCGGGCTTAATCATGATTATGTGCGTGGTTACTTATTTTCCACTCTGTGAATGCATCCCCTAATGTAAAAATGATTTATGTTGCGTCATGTTAAGCAAGTTTGGAAACCTAAGCAAGTTACACAAGTGTGGAAACCTAAACATATCAAACAAATTTAGAAACCAACTGGCAAAAACCATTACAATGGTTGGTTATCAATGGGAGACCTTACAGGGAAGGAACATTCACCCTAAGTGATCAGTGCCCTGTAATAGGTTCACTAAACTTACGAGGAATGTCAGCATTGCTTGTTGCTTAAACCAATCGGACCCAACCAACATTGGGGATCCAATTTTCTAAACTCTCCATCTTCGTCTTTTTCAAATGCAGGTCGTACAAATCGTCCTTTGGTATTTGGACTCAGGCTGTTCAAAACATATGACGGGGGATCGCTCAAGGCTCATGAATTTCATGAAAAAGTTTATCGGGACAGTTAGATTCGGGAATGATCACTTTGGTGCTATTATGGGTTATGGAGATTATGTCGTTGGTGATAGTGTAATCTCCAGGGTATACTACGTGGAGGGGCCGGGGCATAATTGTTTTTTGATTGTCAATTTTGTGATTCGGATTAGGACTTTTCATATTAAAGTTTACTTCAGAATAGCTTTTCTTGTTATGTTCGTGATACGGATGGTGTTGAATTACTTAAAGGTTCCCGTGGTTCTAATTTATACACTATTTCTGTTGAAGAAATGATGAAGTCCTCCCCAATTTGCTTGCTATCCAAAGCCTCCAAGCACAAATCATGGTTATGGCATCGGCGTTTAAACCACTTGAACTTCGGTACATCAATGATCTTGCAGAAAAGACCTTGTCAGAGGCGTACCTAGATTAAGTTGAAAAAGAACATCTTTGTTCTGCTAGTCAATTAGAAAGAGGCAAAAGCATACCCACTAACCTAAAAATGAAAACACCAAATTTGAAGTTCTAAAACACCTTTCATATTGGATTTATGTGGGTCCGCATGCGTGTTCAACTATTAATGGGAAGAAATGCATCTTGGTAATCGTCGGTATGATTAATTCTTCGGTTTTACGTGGGTCAAGTTTAGGAGATCAAGGTTGAAAACAATGGTTGTCATCAAGTTTCTTGAAGCAAATACAAGTCGGTCTCAACAAAACTGTCAGATTCATCCGCACCGACAATGGAACTGAATTTGTCAACAAGACTCTGTATGATTATTATGAAAATAATATAAAAAAAAAAAGGGTGGTGGCGGTGGGGGGGTTTTGGAATCTTTACCAAAAGACAATGCAAGGACTCCACAGAGAACGGCGTTGTCGAAGGACGGAACCGAACTCTTTGTCAGGAAGATTCGGACAATGCTAATCTTTTCAAGGCATTGATGTTTCTTTAGGCTGAAGCTGGGCTACTGACTGTTACCACCCAAATCGTCCCTTATTCACACACGTCAGCAAAACCTATTGAGCCTAAGTACACAATAAGAAGGCTGATCCTCACATTTTTTGGGTCTTTGGTGCTCTTTGATACCCTACAAACGTGACCAACGAGAAATTTGGATAACCACCAACCAAGGCTCCTGATATTGGTATTTCATTGGTATGCACGAGCAGAAAAGGTTACGAATCTACAAACAAACGAACCGATAAATCATTGGAAACTATTTCTCGTTCAATCGCGGATAGATGACACTGAGCTAATGGCTCCTGTACAATCCAGTCCTGGACCCGCTCCTAATCTGTTGACGCCTGGACCGATAGTTCAAGGCTGTTTTCTGTACCCAATCCTGCTCCTGGCTATTACCATATGTACCTCCCTTAATGAGAATTGGAGATGTTGTTCAACATATGTTTGATGAATATTTCTCCACATGGACACACTGGGTATTATCTGGTCCATATTCTAATGTAGGACAAGACCCGGTCTTCCTTACAGGTCCACATCCAGTGTCTATTTCTTTTGACTGACGCACCATGGCGAAGTCATTTATCTCACCACTGGATCATATTCATACTTCGTACATCATGGTTGTAGCAGGTGAGAATATGCAGAAGTGAATCGTTTGCTGCAAGCTGATCCAGGGAACATTTGTAAGTGTTACGCCCCCATAGATCCAACCTCTGAAGCTTCATCATCTGGGCGATATCTGTGGCAAGAACCAACCAATCCACTAACATCATGAACATATCCGAGGAAATGGATATCCTAAAATCTCATCCTCTTGATAACGTTATTAGGAGTCCCTCTCGACCGGTATCACTCGGAAACAAAACTTGCTACGGTATGCTTGTGGTGTTTCTACAATTCGGTATTGTCTAAAGTCGAACAGAAAAACTTCAAATCTGCAGTTACTGAAGACTGTTGGTTTCAAGCCATGCAAAAAGAAAATTCATGATTTGATCGAACTTGAGTATGGGACTTCATGGGGTATTAGTACCACTCCAGACTGTGCCATCGATTAGTTGATCTCAAGTGGTTTATAGGTGAAACTGCGAGTATGGTGATGTGCTTGGAAAAATAAGGCACGTCTGTTAGCATAAGGATTTTCATCTGAGAAGGTTAGATTTTAAGAATCCTTCGCCGGTTGATCGTCTTGAAAGGCATCAGGTTACTTCATTGCCAATGCCGCCAGCAAAAACATGACAGTGTATGGCTGTGGAAAACTGCATTCTTAAATGGCTGAGCTCAAAGAAGAAGTCTATGTCCCAACCGAATGGCTTTGTTGACCCAGAACGTCCCATCATGTAACGTGTGGAAAGAAATCACTTTACGGGTTAAAACAGGCTCCCTAGGCATGGTTTGACACTTTGTCAAAGTTTCTTCTAGCACAAGGATTCTCCTTGGGTATGTCGTCGAATTCCAACCTTTTCATTCGGAAAAAGGCAAAACCACACTCCTCAATGTTCAAATATATGTTGTTGATTCATATTTGGCCTCGACACGACCCCAATGACTGTGGAAGTTTTTCTAATGAAATGGAGTTCTAAATTTCAAAATGTCGATGATGGGTAAATATAATTTTTCTTAGGCTTACAAATTTACATCAAAAGCCTAGAGGCATTTTCGTTAATCAATCATAAATATGCAAATGAGATTTAAGAAATTTTGATCTTCTTAAAAGTGACCGATGTTGGACATCCTATGTGAGCAAACAAAATGGTGAGGACCTCTCTAGGGACCACTGTTGACCAGACCAAATATCGCAGCATGATTGGGTCCCTGATGTATCTCACAGCCAGTAGACCTGACCTAGTTTTTGCTGTATGCATGTGTGCTAGATATCAATCTAAGCCCACTAAAGCACCTTGATTATAGTTTTTAACGGGTCTTTTGGTATCTCCAAGGAAACCATCATTAGGGTCTTTGGTTATCCGAAAGGACACCGCCATTGCACTAACTGCATACGCAGACGCAGATCATGCAGGTTGTCAAGGACACTCGCAGAAGTACATCTGGTAGTGCTCAGTTCCTTGGTGATAAGTTAGTCAGCTGGTCATCAAAGAAGCAAACTAGCACGTCCATCTCGTCTACAGAGGCTGAATACATCGCGATGTCTGGTTCTACTTATTAACTAGAGGTTGCTGTGCCCTAAATCCTTATGATGCTGGTATCATTATATGATTATGGCTATCGCTTACAATCGATCCCTCTGTAATGTGACAACAAGAGTGCTCATAGGCGCATTCCGTTCTATCATTTATGATATTAACTCTTTGCTGCAACATACGACCCCACTTCAGCACTCAGGTCTAGACCACATGACATCCAGATTTGTATTGGGCTCAAGCCCATGGTATTGATTCTAGAATGTTCTCTTATATCATATATATAGGATAGTTGTTATCAATTGAAAGCGAAGAAAATCAATTAACCTTTTAATGTAGGATTTACCAATTCTAATAGTGTCTTTTCTCTCTTTTTACTCATAAAGATTAGAATAAACCGTCATATTTTTGGATAATTTTAGGTTTGAAGGTGGTTTATATTGCAGGTGGTGTAACTTGTACAAAATGATGTTCGTATCAAAACAAATGGTGTAAAATATCATCTCCTTTATACTTAGGGGTGTTTGGGATTGCTTATCTAAAATAGATTATGCGTTTTGAAAATGGATAATTAGATAATCAGCTTTTACAAAATGTGATTATGAAATATAGTGTTTGGATTTGATTATATTGTTTGATATCGCAATAATTAGATAATTAGTTTTTTAGTGTTTGAAAAATGTTATTATTTTGTAAGTTAATGAGTAAAATTACAAAAATAGACATTTGTTTTACCAAGTGAGCCACAAGAAAAATAAATAGCAAGGGCAATATAGGTATTATGTTTACTTTTGGTGGGCCACATGAAAATTGACATCCTCCGTTTTGAAAAAGCACCTCCTCCTTAGATTATGGAAAACCACGTTTTACACACACCAAAACGCATATAATTGATTTTTTGGAAAATATTCCTAAACAATGTAAGTTGATTATTCACGTTTCGAAAACGTGATAAGCAGATAATCTATAACATAACGCAAATACAAACACCCCCTTAGTATTGTACTTCGCTCACCATTACATGCCAAATGAAGTTCGTATTTGTTTTCACGTATCTCTAAATTTTGAACCCCATCTTTTCTCTAACATTTATTCGATTTGACTCTAATATAGTATATTTCAGAAAAACAACCACTTGAAGCTCGAAAAAAAGAGGAGGGGGCGTGGATGCGGGACTTCGAGTGGCAAAAACAAGACCGAAAATAACTACGTGCACTAACATGAGGAAAACTTGAACGCAAAAGACAAATTGAGGCTACTTTGCAGATTTTAGACCTATTGTTAATTTGGTGTTATCGCATTAAGATATTTGGTTCACGTAAAAGCACGTAAGAGGTCGTGCTCAGGTGGAAGGTTTCTTACCCTTCAGCCTGCGAATCCTAATTCACCAACCCGACTTGAATTGCAACCACTACTTGTAAATGTGTTGTACTTTTTCTCTTTAAACTATATAATGTGAAACACAGATGATATGTTAGAAATTAGTGATAAGTTTATACACATTGATAAGTGTAAAGAATCTGAGTTTTGCACATTTTACTTTATCTCATCATGCAGGTGATACTAGCAGTCTATCTAACACGTTATTATTTAACATGTACAACTCACATCCTCATAACTCTTTATCATCTAAGTTTTAGATCATACGTAAGCACCAATGTCGATTATATGTCCTTTTCTTTTAGAGGTTTGGAAGAAAAGCATAATGTAAGAGTTAGAGGGTGTTTACTAAATTAAGTGGTAATATATGAGGGTCTTACCTAGCCACTTATTGGGGAGACTCTAGTTTTAATGAGTCCTCCAATTAAAATGTATTAAAGGTTGGGCTCACTAATTAAGTGAGAATAAGGGAAAAAGAAACACCCCCTTAATTAATTAGGTCAAGAGACTTAGCACGTGGTACAACTGTGGACTTATAATCAAACATTGAATAATTAGATATGTTATATTGATGATTTTAGTGTTATCAGCTATTTTGATTTAATAGAGACTAATGTGATTTTATATTAAGCTCGGATACGAGTAAAAGAAGTGTGGAGTACACATTCGTTTGAGTTAATATGTTTCGACCACGACAAAGACGCAGAGGTCAAGGGGGTTGTGCCCCTTAGCAGACAGTCATGACTGAATTTCAATTGTTTTTAACAGTCATAACTATCATTTGTTAAAGAACATATTTTGGTCTCATTTGACATTCATGAAAACACAAGATATTACTTGTTTTGCTTTTGTATTTAGAAACAGAGTGCTTTGATTATCTTATCTTAATAAAGATTTCGTGTAACATAAACAATAAAGTCGAAATACTTTTATTTAAAAAGTGGATTACACACAATTATCAGTCAGATATCTAGTATCACCAGGCAGATTCACTTTAGAAACTACCAGGGAGATTCACTTTAGAAACTACTCACAATTATTAGTGGTGTAGTATTAAAAATTCTTTTTATTTGGGTACAAAACTGAGGGTCTTGTTATTTATTGTGCAAAACTAATTATTCCCATTGAGATGAATGATTATATAAAAATGATTGTCACACAAGTACGTGGTGTTGTTATGCTTCACAATTCATATGCAAAACTTTGTATGGCTAATATGTAAGACAGCTAAATAATAATAAATACAGTATATGATTAAGATAGTGTCATTTATTACCAATCTCCATCACAACATAAAGTGACTATATGATATTTAACCACCCAGTTTATCAATGAGCGACAAGTATCTGATGGTCAAACATCTTCGAATGTGATAAACAATTTCATCGATATGTATTGCATCCTGTATTTTACAAGACCGACAAAATAGTGTAACATTGCACGTTATTATTGTCTAAATATAAAATATACATTAGAAGTTAGAACTTCGACTTAAGATGAGATTTCCAACGTAAATCAACACGATAAGTATGTATGTCACATTAAAGGATACTTGACATTTAAGGGAATTAAGTAGGTTATAAATAGCGTGAGGCGTGGCGGTATAGCCAAGCTTTAAGCTTTAGTGTGAGGCGTGGTGACATGACGTTTTTAAAGCGTGACTTAAGACGGCAAAAAATATTTATAAAATTATAGATTTATATCTTCTTTTATAATTATATATGGGTGGTAAATATTATTAAATTCAAGTTTCAATCTAAAATATTAGTAAATCCAAGTCCAAATCTCAAATATTAGAAAAATCCCCAAAACGCTTCAAAAAAACTCGCTACGCCTTACGCCTTTACCCGCCTTTTTAAGCCCTAACTCACGTCACGCCTAGAGTCGACGCCTTAATATATTTCGTAATGTAGACGCCGCGCCTTGTGCCTTGGCGCAGCCACGACGCGCCTTTTAAAACCGAACCCTGGAATTAACTCATTAAGTTAGGAAACACGAATATAAAATTCTAAGATAAAGACTTATAACAACCGACATATAAGCCTTTTATAGTTTTATGGTTTACAAACCATTTGGACAAGTTGGGCTTTATCAAGTCTATATTTGGGCTTCAAAGAATTATGCTTTTTAAAGACCGGGGTCAATTACAATGAAATATTATTTGAAACTTGAAAAAAATAAACCTTTGAAACTTCACCGATGCATAAGGTTACTCACAATAGTGACCTACAACTTTGATTTAGAATTGCGCGCATCGTTGCGAGCGCATTGCACATCAGAGTGATGTGATGTAAAAAACGCAACAGAATTTGTGATACGAAGTTTTTTCAGGATGCACCCTGATGTTATCGCATCACTTCGCCATAGTGTGATGCTCGCATCGGATGCAATTGGACGCATTTGAAACTTTGGCCTGGATAAACTACTTGACGAAAGATTTAGAGAAATATAACTAGTTACGAATGTTTTTTTACTTTAAAGATAGTTACTTTTATTATTGGCAATTGACTTTTGACATTATAGATGCTCGTTAGGAACATGTAAGTGACTTATTTGATGTTTAAAATGCTATTAGTATCAATATATAAGTGCCTTATGTGAAGTTTAAACATCGACCAGTGGAATAAATTATTTGAATTTTATTTTTATTTTTTTATTACCTAGCATCGCGCGTCCGTGATGCGCTCGCAATCGCATCACGCATCACGCATCGGTCTTTGGAACCCTTAGCGCAACTGATTGCTATGCGCAATTTAAAACCAAGGTTACAACGATTTACATTTTTTCTGTCACTTTAGTTTTCTCTCTCTTGCGACCTACATTCGATCTTTTACGCACAATAAAACGGCCTAATTTTTTTTTCTTTTACAATTTTTTTAATAACAAAATTAAAATTCATTAATAATAAAAGACATTACATAAAATAAAAAGACAAATCACAATACGGTATTAAAAACAATACGAAAATTAAAACACAATACATGAACTAAAACACAAATTTCAACGACTACATTCCTCTATAGTTCCTAATGAATTCTTCCTTCTCAGTCATGCTTTGAAGCAACTCGTTCCTAGCCAGCATCATGTTACCGGCGTTTCTCAAGTCTGCTCTTGTGATCGTTTTCAGAATTTCTCGACCGTGGTCGACAAGGGGTTTATCTGGCTGCGAACCCAACCTGATTATTCCGGGCCTACGTAGTCAAATTCTATCTAGAAAGCGACGAAACAATTTCATTATTTCCTCCTTGAGTGCGGCCTCAACGTCAAATTCTTCTCGTAGTTTCAAAAGGATAGTTTGTCTCACGTCATTTGGTTCAGTAGTCTAGTGGGAGAGTTTTTGAAATGGTAGTGGGTAGAGTTTTTGAAATGAAGTTGTGTTTAAAAAGAATGAGGGTGAGGGGTATTTATAAGGGGAAAGGTATCTGTTTGGAGGAATATATGTATCCGTTGCATAGATGTTATACGAAACTAAAACACAATAGTCTAATTTGTATTTTGCATGCATCCAAACAAATTTAGTATTGATTTGACGTTGTATTTTTGCCGCCTTCTAAATAAAGCATTATGCATCTCGTAATATTTATCCAAATTTTCTATTAAAAAAGTGTCAATCAAAGCACGTTTCTCTTGCTGAATATCATTGCATTCCTCGTATGCTTTCCTCGTATCATCTTTAGTTATGCTTGCATTCTCAAATTGCACGACCCAGTTCATCATCGCTTGCTGACGAACGTTATCCTTCTCAAATTGTTTATAAATTATAGCTTTAATTTCTTCGATGGTGTGTGAAAGCGAACAAGCCATTAAGATTTTTGGTAGAGATTAAAAGTGTATAAATTAAGAAAAGTATATATAAATTGTGTATAAAATGATAAAATAGATGGGATATTTATAGTGTTAAAAGGGTTTAAATTTCAAAAATTATTTTTTTCGTTTATATCGAAATGAGTTGTTGATATGTGTGTGTCGAATGGGTCGGCACCTCGACCCATTTCTCCCAATTCTCACCCCACGACCGACTCGACCTAGACGGATTTCAGTTGTGACGATCGAGTTGGCAAAGGGTCAACCTACTCGATTGATTGATCACTGCGATGAGCCTAAGATACTAAAATTTTCGACCTAAAATTAGTAACAGCCGCGAAATGAAAGAAAGAATAAACACCGATAACGAATATCGATTGCTAAGTATAAACATTTGATAAGTAATGGTGTCTAAAAAATCTAGAAACCTAACAAAGCGAACCGAATAGCTCAAATGAATTAAGAAGAACCAATGAACTTTTGAGTCGTGAAGTCTGATCTAGGCTTCGAGCAGAAGGCTCTAGGCTCCTAGTAGAAGGCTTCGATGTTGATCTGACGAAGCGTAATGGAGGTAGGTGTAACAACCCACATTTTCAAGTCATTTCACGTTAATAAATATTGAATTATTTATTTTAAACTCTTACGCGTTCACTTTTAATTTTAATCGTTTAGTTAAATCGCGTTAACTAAAAATCAACATTCAACGTAAACCGACATCAAACAAATAAAAATTCATGTTAAACAAGTGTCATATTCTTTTTCCGAAAATAATTTATAACTTTTCATATTTTATTTTTATATGTTACGTATAACGTTTACGTTTCACATTTTGAGAACCTTTTTGCATGCATGTAAACTATACCATCTTTACCAATACCCTCAAATACTCATATACTATCAAAATAATATTTTTGCTCCTCATTTAACTCAAACAAATCAGCCCTTAATGTAGTTATACACAAAATACTATAAATTCCTACACTACACTTAATATTTACCAACTAGTAAACATATCCTTACACAATCTCTTATAATACCAACCCAAACCACTTTTTCTTTGCTTCTCTTCCATTCACACGCAAACCCCCTACCTTTAATAATTCCATGATCTTTTGGTTCCCTAGATATTTTAAATATCTCCTAGATATTATTTCCAAAAGTCTTAATAACTAGAACTTCTTCTTTCCTTCTCATTTCACTACACTTAAAACACATATTATCTTCCTTTTGCCTAATCAAAAACGCAGCAACAACAACAATAAACAAGGGATTTTCATACTTTGGTTTGAGTTATACAAGATCTTTAGTTAAAGGGTTTCATAAGCTAGGGCTTATACTTGATAATCTAGGGTTTTCATTGTGTTCTTATTCACCAATCATCCACAATACTTTGTAAGCATACTACTTTCACTCTTTTGATTTTCATATATATTGATATTGATATTTCATGTTCATATACTTACATTATGTATTTTTATATATAACCGTCTTAATTATAAAGTTATATCACCAACTAGTTTACTTTTATAAACATTTACAAATAAATCAAGAACACCACTTACTTATGATTTTAGACTTGTGGTTAGGTTTAAAGTTTATAAACTAGCTTAATTAATCTGATGATTATTTCATGATATTGTGAAGTATTAGACGGGATTATGTTAGTGGATGATTGTGATTGTGAAAGGTGATTGAAATACCTAGACTAGTGGATTTGTGGTATGAAAATGGAGTAGAAATACTTGGCGAAAAGTGTGTAATATACCTTTAGGGGCAGCAACTTTGTATCAGTAGGATACGGGCATGTTGTCGAGCTAAAACCTTAAAAATATGTTAGTACATCTTAACACGATTCCGTGCATATAAAGAACTCGAAAAACGGATGTAAAACAAAGAAGTTATGGCCAAAACTAGATTTGAAACAATACCGGCAAAACAAGTTTTCGGCATAAATCTGACAGATTTATAAATGGTATTTTTGAGGGCTTTCGGGTCTGAATTGGGTTAAATATAAAACTAGAAAGTTGTCGGGATTGATGTTTTAGTTTAAGGTTGCATTTTTTTAAGCCCGAAAGTGTGTTAAAATGAGTAAAATCACCATGGAAACTAGGTATCTTCTATAAAATTTCTGCACTATTTTTCCTCACATGAATAATATTGGTTCGTTTTCAACAAAAACCTTACAAAATGATGTAACATTACTTGTATAATATTTATACATGTTTTTAACTTTATAAATATTATTTTACGAAATGATTAAACTATTCATATAATATCGTTATATAAATAATAAAAATATCCAATCAAGCGTTATTAACAAATAATCAATTATTGGACAAAGATAATATTTTACAGATACATATACTTGGATATTAAATATCAAGCGTAACTTAAACATTGTTTCAACTCTTATAAATTAAACAAAAACTATTAGGTTGTGATATAACTATATAAAATACATTGTTGAATTTATATTGATTACATTATTCTTATACGACTTATAAATAATTAGGTTGCATTCCGGATCATTCGTGACGTTTCACTTTATTGATTTTCTATAATCAATACATTCTACTTTTAGGTGAGTTTATAGCCCCCATTTCACTTGTTTTACATTTGCTTTACAAATCTCGGGGGAGAATACATGCTCGTTACAACTTATTTACATATCTCTTTTACAATCTCTTTTACATACTTGATTGCATACTTGATCTCATAACTCATTTATATACTCGAATACATGAACGTTTACAAACTCATTTACATGATTTCTTACAAACTCATTTTCATATCTCACGGTGAGATACAATACTTGTTTTTACTTATGGACGCAACAACTATACTTTTACTCGAATGATTACGGATTAGCTTAGGTTGCATGAACTGTTAACTACTCGGAGGGTAAGCACGAATGTTATAAGATAGATCTATTCGGGATTGACAATCCTCGTTCAGGTGATTAGTTATCTCTGGTGTCGACATACCGAGCCAACGAACGTTATACTTTGTCGGAGCACGACTGGATTGGTGTCTATAGGGCCAACAACTACATACTCATGAACTCTTATTGTGCCTTGAATAAAGTAGCATACATATAAGTCTACGACGCTGTTTCATGAACTTAGGGGTGCAATCGTAATCACACATGGTGACTATTGTATTGGATACAATGGTCATGCATACTTTACAAAAGCTTTGGTCCAACTATACTTACTTTTTGTGACTATTGTATGGGATACACTAGTCATACACATCTTTGATTCTAACATTTTAACAAATGCATTTATATGGTTTGTGTTTATACGCATTTTAACAACCTATGTATTATCAAATTTGTGTGTTGCAAGTCTTGTATGGGCGGGACTTGTAACACAGTAAATTTATATATATAGTTTGTTGGGTTACATTTATACTCACATATATCTATGAACTCACCAACTTTATGTTGACACTTTTAAGCACGTATTTCTCAGGTGAATTAGATGCTTGGCTTATCTGGTGTGCATTGGAGTCCAAACTTTATAAGATTACATTCATGGATTTCTACAAGCAAATTTCGTTGTATTATTTTGGTCTTACATTATTGATGCAAACTTTGGGATAAATGTTACAACAATTCATATTTCAAGAAAATCAACGAGATTACTTTTCAAACGACTCATTTAGAGGTCGTTTTCTCACATCTTGTGCAAAGGTTTTATGAAGTAACGCTCCCGGTCAACATTCCGCTGCGACCTATTTTGGGGGTGTTACAGAATGGTATTCAGAGCCAAGGTTATAGAGAACTAGGTTGCATATTTTACCTAGACTATAACCGTTTTCACAAACATTGCATCACATCAAACTTTTTCAATGTGCATACACACTACTTGTATACTTGCTTACATTTCTTGTTTACATTACGTGCTTACATGACTTACACATATACATATATGCTTACATTCCCTTACGTATATCTTACATTTATTTATATAAGAGTTATCTATATAAATACTAGGATTTTTCTCAAGATGACACGATGGTCTTTAAAACTTTTCATGACTTTACATGATACCATTTAAATAAAATTGAAACATATCACAATTTGTTGATCCCACTAGTTACCTTGTCATTCAACTCCGAGTTTGAACACCCGCCCCATATTGTTGAAACACCTACGTCATCTTGTGACCCATCTTACCTAGTGAAACCTAAGTTGGAACCATCATAGACTCTATTTCCTTTAAGGAATTCACGTTATACTTCCTTTTACATGTTCGTTATACTATAGGGATGATTATAAATTACCTATCAAACTCATATGTCATGAAAACTTCGTCGATTTTACTTTAACTCTCAAATCATTTATGCAAGCCACTCCTTAAACTATTATAGCCCTTCAACTATTTTTACAATGACTTTATGAACTATTTCACTATCATATGATAAGTTGTTTTACAAATCATTGATAATTATCTTGCTATCGCCAAACGAACTAACATTTCATAAACTATTCTACAATCGCTATATAAACTACTATTACCGTCACCTCATGAATCATCTTGTTTTTACGTTATGAAACCATTTTTCATCACATAAATTATTTTACTATCACCCTATGAGCTATTTAGCTATTGTCTTGTAAACCATCTTACGATTTTCTCGCAAACCATTTTGTTGTCATCCTATAACCAACCTTACATCTATATTGTGAATCATTTTTGTCATCTTATAAATTCTTTTTTGATACTTCTTTATACATAACACTATTTTTGACGAAAATGAGCATTTCATCGTTAATCCTCAAATATACATGGCCTAATCACCTATGTATAATTCAGAAATGACCATGCTATGCTGAGAGTAGTCACCTAGAAACTTTTGTCAAAATCAATTTTCCACTTATATCCTTGAAATACAAAAAATTTGTGTACATATTCATAAAACGTGTTGGTCCTCATAATGACTAAGTAGACCTTTACGCCACCTTACAATAGGAAGTCGACAACATCTTACATAAAATCATAAAAGTCTTCACGGTATAAGCAAGAAGTTAAAAACATTAAGATAACAACGTTGGTTAGCGCATATTAGGAGGATTAAGATAAGTATCCGCACCTCTTCATCAACACCACTCCGGAAGGCAACTCAGCCTAAATTTCGGGACGAAATTCTTTTAACACGGGGAGACTATAACAACCCACATTTTTGAGTCATTTTACGTCAATAAATATTCAATTATTTATTTTAAACTCTTACGCGTTCATTTTTAATTTCAGTCGTTTAGTTAAATCACGTTAACTAAAAATCAACATTCAACGTAAACCGAAATCAAAGAAATAAAAATTCATGTTAAACAAGTGTCATATTATTTTTACGAAAATAATTTATAACTTTTCATATTTTATTTTTATACGTTACATAAAAAGTTTACGTTTCGCATTTTGAGAACCTTTTTGCATGCATGTAAACTATACCACATTTACCAATACCCTCAAATACTCATATACTATCAAAATAATATTTTTGCTCCTCATTTAACTCAAACAAATTAGCCCTTAATGTAGTTATACACAATATACCATAAATTCCTACACTACACTTAATATTTACCAACTAGTAAACATATCCTTACACAATCTCTTACAATACCAACCCAAACCACTTTTTCTTTGCTTCTCTTCTATTCACACGCCAACCCCCCTCATACCTTCAATAATTCCATGATTTTTTGGTTCCCTAGATATTTTAAATATCTCTTAGATATTATTTCTAAAAGTCTTACATAACTAGAACTTCCTCTTTCCTTCTCATTTCACTACACTTAAACACATATTCTCTTTCTTTTGCCTCATCAAAAACATAGCAACAACAACAATAAACAATGGATTTTCATACTTTGGTTTGAGTTATACAAGATATTTAGTTAAAGGGTTTCATAAGCTGGGGCTTATACTTGATAATCTAGGGTTTTCATTGTGTTCTTATTCACCAATCATCCACAATACTTTGTAAGCATACTACTTTCACTCTTTTGATTTTCATATATATTGATATTGATATTTCATGTTCATACACTTACATTGTGTATTATTATACATAATCATCTTAATTATAAAGTTATATCACCAACTAGTTTACTTTTTATAAACATTTGCAAATAAATCAAAAACACCACTTACTTATGATTTTAGACTTGTGGTTAGGTTTAAAGTTTATAAACTAGCTTAATTAATCTTATGATTATATCATGATATTATGGAGTATTAGATGGGATTAGGTTAGTGGATGATTGTGATTGTGGAAGGTGATTGAAATACCTAGACTAGTGGATTTGTGGTATGAAAATGAAGTAGAAATACTTGGCGAAAAGTATGTAATATACCTTTAGGGGCAACAGCTTTGTATCAGTAGGATACGGGCATGTTGTCGAGCCAAAACTTTAAAAATGTGTTAGTACATCTTAACACGATTCCATGCATATAGAGAACTTGAAAAACGGATGTAAAACGAAGAAGTTATGGCCAAAACTAGATTTAAAACAATACCGGTAAAACAAGTTTTCGGCATAAATCTGGCAGATTTATAAATGGTATTTTTAAGGGCTTTCGGGTCCGAATCGGCTTAAATATAAAACAACAAAGTTGTCGGGATTTATGTTTTACAATAAGGTTGTGTTTTTTTAAGCGCGAAAGTGTGTTAAAATGAGTAAAATCACCATAAAAACTAGGTAACTTCTTATATAAAAATCTGCACTATTTTTCCTGACATGAATAGTGTTGGTTCGTTTTCAACAAGAACCTTACAAAATGATGTAACATTACTTATATAATATTTATACATGTTTTTAACTTTATAAATGTTATTTTACAAAATGATTAAAGCTAGATAACTTTCTATTAATTTTCTACACTATTTTTCCTGACATGAATAGTGTTGGTTCGTTTTCAGCAAAAACCTTACAAAATGATGTAACATTACTTATATAAATTTTATACATGTTTTTAACTTTATAAATATTATTTTACAAAATGATTAAAGCTAGATAACTTTATATTAATTTTCTACACTATTTTTCCTGACATGAATAGTGTTGGTTTGTTTTCAACAAAAACCTTACAAAATGATGTAACATTACTTATATAATATTTATACATGTTTTTAACTTCATAAATATTATTTTACAAAATGATTAAAGCTAGATAAATTTATATTAATTTTCTACACTATTTTTTCTGACATGAATAGTGTTGGTTCGTTTTCAACAAAAACCTTACAAAATGATGTAACATTACTTATATAATATTTATACATGTTTTTAACTTTATAAATATTAATTTACGAAATAATTAAACTATTTATATAATATCGTTATATAAATAATAAAAATATTAAATCAAGCGTTATTAACAAATAATCAATTACTGGATAAAGATAATATTTTACGGATACATATACTTGGACATTAAATATCAAGCGTAACTTAAACATCGTTTCAACTCTTATAAATTAAACAAAAATTATTAGGTAGTGATATAACTATATAAAATACATTGTTGAATTTATTTTGATTACATTATTCTTATACGACCTATAAATAATTAGGTTGCATTCCGGATCATTCGTGACGTTTCACTTTATTGATTTTCTATAATCAATACATTCTACTTTGAGGTGAGTTTATAGCCCCTCTTTCACTTGTTTTATATTTGCTGTACAAATCTCGAGGGAGAATACATACTCGTTACAACTTGTTTACATATATCTTTTACAATCTTTTTTACATACTTGATTGCATACTTGATCTCGTAACTCATTTATATACTCGGATACATGAACGTTTACAAACTCATTTACATGATTTCTTACAAACTCATTTTCATATCCCACGGTGAGATACAATACTTGTTTTTACTTATGGACGCAACAACTATACTTTTACTCGAATGATTACGGATTATCTTAGGTTGCATGAACTGTTAATTACTCAGAGGGTAAGCGCGAATGTTATAATATAGATCTATTCGGGATTGACAATCCCCGTTCGGGTGATTAGTTATCACTGGTGTCGACATACCGAGCCAACGAATATTGTCCCATATCGGAGCACGACTGGATTGGTGTCTACAGGGCCAACAACTACATACTCATGAACTCTTACTGTGCCTTGAATAAAGTGCCTTACATATAAGTCTACGCCGCAGTTTCATGAACTTAGAGGTGCAATCGTAATCACACATGGTGACTATTGTATTGGATACAATGGTCATGCATACTTTACAAAAGCTTTGGTCCAACTATACTTATTTTTTGTGACTATTGTATGGGATACACTAGTCATACACATCTTTGATTCTAACATTTTAACAAATGCATTTATATGGTTTGTGTTTATACGCATTTTAACAACATATATATTATTAAATTTATGCGTTGCAGGTCTTGTATGGGCGGGACTTGTAACACAATAAATTTATATATATAGTTTTGTGGTTTATATTTATACTCACATAAATCTATGAACTCACTAACTTTATGTTGACACTTTTAAGCATTTATTCCTCAGGTGAATTAGACACTTGGCTTATCTGGTGTGTATTGTAGTCCAAACTTTACAAGATTACATTCATGGATTTCTACAAGCAAATCTCATTGTATTATTTCAGTCTTACATTATTGATGCAAACTTTGGGACAAATGTTACAACAATTCATATTTCAAGAAAATCAACAAGATTACATTTCAAACGACTCATTTAGAGGTCGTTCTCTCACATCTTGTGCAAAGGTATTATGAAGTAACGCTCTCGGTCAACATTCCGCTGCGATCTATTTTGGGGGTGTTACAGTAGGACTCTACTTGTAACATCTCGTATTTTATGGTCAATATCAAATCTCGACTCCATTCCTATTTTTGTCTTGGATAAAAAAAATTTGTTTTATTTGTTAGCCGATTTGGTGAAAATCGTCATTTTTAGTTATTTGCGTGTCGTGCTTCGGATATTTATCCGTTAAGCGTTTTAAGAGATCAAAATTTCAAAATTTCGCTCCGAAAGTTAATTTATTGTTATTTTAGTATTTTATGATTTTCTCGCGTTTTGCTAAAACCGTGTCAAAAATAGTACTTTAACACTTTTTAATATTTTAACTTAGTGTTTTAAATCAAATATTGTGGTATAAATGTTTTAGAAAAAAATAAACATAAAAATACAAAATAAACATAACATATAAACTAAACATCCCTTTCTTTTAAATTGCTCCTACCAAACAATAAAACAAACACTTCTTTAGAAATTAACTAGTCAAGTTGACCAAGTATATAAGGGTTTTTTTTAAAACACATATTCCAGCTTTTATAAAAAAAATTCGGTCCTTTTTCCTTTTTTTTCTCTGTTCGAACGAAACCCACAACCAAACCACCATCACCATCGCCAAAATCCTAATAAACACCTTCAATCAATCCCAAATCACTCCTAAACTAAACCCAAATCCTTCTCTATCAACAATAAACACCATGCATCAAGTCTATCGAGTTCTTGATTTTTCTTGATTTTTTATTAAAAGGGTTTTTGATCTAATTAAAGGTAATAGGATTAGCAAGGGTTATATATTGATTGTGTAAACAAGATTTGAAGTAACAAAAATCAAGTTGGAGCATTATTTTGGTCTTTTTGGTGTTTGGCCGACGTGTTGATTGTCTTGTGTTTTGTATTGTGTTGTAAGTCTTCTATTTTTTATTCATTGATTTGATTTTTATATTATATGCATGTACTAGATTTTGTGTCGAGAATCCATAGATGGCGTTGTATGTTAAGTTTTTGAGGTTCATGGTTAGTTTGATATGATTAGTAGAGGTGTTAGGATAGTTTAAGAGTGTTGGTGATATTTGTGGTACTTGAAATTGAAGTTTTGAAGGGGTTTAAAGCTACCCGTTTAGGTCAGAAAATTGGGCGCCTTCTTTGGCAAAGTTAAAATTGTTAAAACTGAAATTGGTCTCAAAATTATGATAGAGGACGTTCCAAGCTTCATTTCGATATAAAGCACGACCCGTAACTCTTAAAAATGAAGTTTTTAAGGTCAAAAGAAGTCTAGAAAATGTTCGCCAAAATTCTGCATTAGTTTAAAAATATCGGTTACTGTCAGATCTGCAAAAGGGCTTTTTCGTCATTTTCTGGTCCGTTTCACTTTTTCGCGAGGATAACTAAGTCTAAAAATGCGTAATAACGGGTGTCAAAAGCTTAGAACAAAATCTTCGTTTTTTTTATTTTATTTTGCATCAGATCTGCTATAGGGGCGTTTTCGTCCTTTTCTATCGAGTTTTAAGTCTCGGGTAAAATTAAAAAGTTGTTTAAAATGCCGTTTTGCCTCTGTGTGTGGATAACTAAGGCTGAAAACGTGTGTTAATAGGTTGAAAAGCTTATGATTAGATATTACATTTTAGTTAGAAAAATAAAGTTTCTGCAGAAACTTATAGGTGTATTTTGGTCATTTTCTGTTGGGTTTTAGGTCTCGGCTAAATCTAAAAAGTTGCCCGAAACGTCGTTTTACATTAAAATGATTTAGAGTCTGAGTCTTGAAAATGTGATTTAGCGTGTCGTTTTGGACGGGTCAGATTTAAGGAAGAATTTATAATAAAAAGTCAAACATGGCGAAATTCCTTTAAGGGTCAATTAACGTTATGGAGAATAATTTAGGGTAAAATTATATTAACTAAAGCTGAAATTACAACTCATAAGTTAGTCATTCACTTTCGTTCGCATCTAGATGTCTTAATCTTTATAATGGGTCAAAATGAGTAATTTTTATTAAAATTACATATTAGTCGGAATGAGTTAAAATAAATAAGTAAGTTTGGCGCACTCATGGATTATTAGATATAAGATTTCATATATGTCGGAATATATATATTTTACACACTTATGCATTTTTCTTATAAATATATTCTTACACGCGCACCATTATTATAGGTCACGGGTGAGACGTTGTCGCCATTTTTTCCCTGTTGAATTTCGTGTTGATAATTATTGCTGTCTCGGTGAGTTCATAGCCCCCTCCTTTTCTCTTTTACTTAGTTTTTCATAAATTATTTTAGGGGTGAGATTAACAAGATCGTTTTACTAAGTAAAATTATTGATTTTACGACTTAAGCGGTTACAAGAATATTTTACTAAGCTTGTTTGCTTAATACCTGATTTGGAGATATTTGAATAATTATTTGAAAACGTGAGTTTGAAACATTACTTGTTTTAAATAGGACACAAGTGCGCTTTTTAAACTGTATGATATGCTTGATTATTATTGCCCAAGTCCCACTACTTCCACTTTAAGTCCCCTTTATCATGAGCCGTTAATTGCTAGTGTAGCGAACGTGAATGTTGTGAATAGATATATTAGGACTGACAATCCCCGTCCGGGTACGCAACAACTAATACCAACCAACGGACGAATTTAACATTTGAATTTGAGGTCCTATTTGAGGTGTTTAGCAGAACACCCTATTTTTTATGGGGCACAAACCTGATTGGGTTTGCATACTGTTAAGGTTCGGTGTCATGAGCTTAGAGCAATAATACATATTCCTTTTAGACTTGGTGAATTTGTTTCTCTTGTCTACATTACTTAAGTCTTGTGGTCCACTACTAAACGTTTCTTGATTTATTGAATCACTACTTGGATTTCGGAAATAATGCTTTTAAATGTTGTAACGCTACTTGTCTTACTGAAACTTTATTTGAGTTATTTCAATACTGCTTTTACTTAAACCTATGAATTCACCAACATTATGGTTGACGTTTTGCATGTATTTTCTCAGATTATTGAGCATTGGGAGCATTTGAGTCGCGCGGATATATATTTTTGAAGGATTTATAATTTATTTTACCATTCGACAAACATTTTAAAAATGTTTTCTATTACATTACAAATGGGACCTATTGTAGCTTTGATATTTATTAAAACTTATCGAATGGTTGACTTTTCAAAACGTCTCACTTAGAATCCGTTTTTGTTAATTGCTATTTATGCTCATGAAAGTAGACCACAAGTGGTAATCCGCTGCGATGTAATTTTTGGGGGTGTTACAGATTGGTATCAGAGCACTCGTTATAGCGAACTAGGTCGTTTTCAAAACCTAGACTATAACCGTTTTTCGAAAAAATTTAAGAGTCTTTCACCGTTGTTCGATATCCGCGCGCGCATGCTCCCTGATCCCTTATAAGATGTTTTTGCATCTTTATTACTATTACATGGATAATGAGTATTTAACGCTTAGCTATGATTTCGCTCTCTTACGTCGTTCTTATGTCGTTCTTAACTATTTTCCTTATATCGGTTAGTTATTTAAATTTTGATCACTCCGATTTTCGCGTATTCCTGATTTCTATTTTACTCCCTTGAGCAGTGATACTGGTATTTTTTCGGATAACTATAATACGGTATTTTCTTTTGATCTGTACGGTATTCACTTTTTCACGACTTTACTTGTATTTAATTGTGATGTTTTGAAATACAATGTAGTTTGCCATTCACTACTTCTTTTACTATTCGACTACAGTTTGAACAAATCTTCTAGGCTTTTGAATCATGTATGTGTTTCGTAATCCATCATTTGTAAGTATTCCAGTTGTTGGGATGTAAGTCTTTTACGTGTAGCATCTGATCGTGCTCGTCTTTGGCACTATCCTTTGGAACGCGATTAGGCTACGTTCTCGTTATTCTCTCGTTGATACTTCTTATGATTTTCAAGAATCATGTCGCCAAAGGGACTCCTTCTTTTCAACGTAACATTGTTTTGATCTCGTGTTTTGTTGTGACAATGCTTAAGTAGGCTAATTTATAATTATCTTATTGAAATGAATTTTGACGCCTCTTTATTTGAATAAGGAAATTATAAATCGCCGAACTATAAATTTCTAAGTCTTATTTACATGGATTGGGACGCCTTTGGATATAAATAACGATTTGTAAATAAGTGAGGTTAAGTGTATGGCATTCGTACGAACAACTTTCTTTCGATTTGTAATCCGTTTGTACGAATGATTCATTTTCTTCATTCATCTAATCATTATCGTTATTACCTTTATGCGAATGAGTCTTTAGACTTCTTTCGGTTCGTAGTTTGTCCATTCGATTCTTTACAAATGTATATCCGACATGGCGTGCGTCTCTTTTAACAAGTGATACTCCCGTACGAATCATTCATTGCCTTTACTCTTCGAATCGCTATCATTATTCCTTTTGTACAAATGACTATCTTGAACTTCTTTCGACTTGTAATATGTGATATGGATTTTTCCGAACTTGTATCAATCGTCGCAAACCCTATGGAGATAAGTCGAATAGAGCACCGGGACGACGCTTCCTTAAGGTGGGAAGACTGTAACATCTCGTATTTTACGGTCAATATCAAATCTCGATTCCATTCCTATTTTTGCCTTGAATAAATAATTTGTGTTTTATTTGTTAGCCGATTTGATGAAAATCGTCATTTTTAGTTATTTGTGTGTCGTGCTTCGGATATTTATCCGTTAAGCGTTTTAAGAGATCAAAATTTCAAAATTTCGCTCCGAAAGTCAATTTACTGTTATTTTAGTATTTTATGATTTTTCCCGTGTTTTGCTAAAACCGTGTCAAAAATAGTACTTTAACACTTTTTAATATTTTAACTTAGTGTTTTAAAATCAAATATTGTGGTATAAATATTTTAGAAAAAAATAAACATAAAAATACAAAATAAACATAACATATAAACCAAACACTTCTTTCTTTTAAATTGCTCCTACAAAACAATAAAACAAACACTCCTTTAGGAATTAACTAGTCAAGTTGACCAAGTATATAAGGGTTTTACTCTTTTTAAAACACATATTCCTGCTTTTATAAAAAAATTTCGATCCTCTCTTCCATCCCCTCCCTGGTTCGACGCGCAGTAACCAAAAACCATCACCATCATCTTCAAAAATTTACCAAAACACTTCCAATCACTTTAAATCACTTCTAAACTAAACCCTAATCCTTCTCTATCAACAATAAACACCATGCATCAAGTCTATCGAGTTTTGGATTTTTCTTGATTTTTGATTAAAAGGGTTTTTGATCTAATTAAAGGTGATAGAATTAGCAAGGGTTAGATATTGATTGTGTAAACAAGATTTGAAGTAACAAAAATCAAGTTGGAGCATTGTTTTGGTCTTTGTGGTGTTCGGCTGACGATCAAACCCAAAGGGGTTTGATAGTGTTGATTGTCTTGTGTTTTGCATTATGTTGTAAGTCTTCTATTTAATTTTTTTCATTGATTTGATTTTTATATTATATGCATGTACTAGATTTTATGTCGAGAATCAATGGATGGTGTTGCATGTTAAGTTTTTGAGGTTCATGGTTAGTTTGAGATAATTAGTAGAGGTGTTAAGATAGTTTAAGAGTGTTGGCGATATTTGTGGTGCTTGAAATTAAAGTTTTGAATGGGTTTAAAGCTACCCGTTTAGGTCAATAAATTGGGCTTCTATTTCGGCAAAGTCAAAATTGTTAAAACTGAAATTGGTCTTAAAATTATGATAGAGGACGTTCCAAACTTCGTTTCGATATAAGGCATGACCCGTAACTCTCAAAAACGAAGTTTTTAGAGTCAAAAGAAGTCTAGAAAATGTTCGCCAAAATTCTGCGTTAGTTTAAAAATATTGGTTGCTGTCAGATCTGGAAAAGGGCATTTTCGTCATTTTCTGGTCCGTTTCGGCCTTTGGCCGAAACATGAAAGTCGTTCGGAAGGTCGTTTTTCTTTTTTAAGAGTAAAATCTGCGTTTTTCTTTTTTTAGTTTGCATCAGATCTGATATAGGGGCATTTTCGTCCTTTTCTGTTTAGTTTTGAGTCTCGGGTAAAACTAAAAAGTTGTTTAAAATGCCGTTTTACCTTTTTTTAATGATAACTAAGGCTGAAAACATGTGTTAACGGGGTTGAAAAGCTTAGGATTAGATACTACATTTTAGTTAGAAAAATAAAGTTTCTGCAGAAACTTGCATGGGTATTTTGGTCATTTTCTGTTGGGTTTCAGGTCTCGGCTAAAACTAAGAAGTTGTCCGAAACGTCGTTTTACATTAAAATGCTTTAGAGTCCGAGTCTTGAAAATATGATCTAGCGGGTCGTTTTGGACGGGTCAGATTTAAGGAATAATTTATAATAAAAAGTCAAACTTTGCGAAATTCTTTTAAGGGTCAATTAGCGTTATGGAGAATAATTAGGCCTAAAATATATTAACTAAAGCTGAAATTACAACTAATAAGTCAGTCATTCACTTTTGTTCGCATCTAGATGTCTTAATCTTTATAATGGGTCAAAATAGGTAATTTTTATTAAAGTTACATATTCGTCGGAATGGGTTAAAATAAAGTTAAACTTAAGATGGATTATTTTAGTGGGTATAAATAAGTAAGTTTGGCGCACTCATGGATTCTACGATATAAGATTTCATATATGTCGGAATATATATATTTTACATACTTATGCATTTTATGCATTTCTCTTATAAATATATTCTTATACGCGCACCATTATTATAGGTCGCGGGTGAGACGTTGTCGCCGTTCTCTCTTTGTTGAATTTCTCGTTCGATACATCATTGCTTCTCGGTGAGTTCATAGCCCCACCTTTTCTCTTTTAATGGTTTTCATAAACTATTTTCGGGGTGAGAATAAATGCTCGTTTTACTAAGTAAACTTATTGATATCTACTACATAAGCGTCACATGATTATTTTTACTAAAGCTTGATTTGCTTACTACATGATTTGAGATCATTGAATACCTATATATGAAACCGTGAGTTTTGACCACATTACTTGTTTTAAATAGGACAAAAGTGCTTTTTTTAAACTGTATGATATGCGTGATTATTATTGCCAAAGTCCCACTACTACCACTTTAAGTCCCCTTTATCATGAGCCGTTAATTGCTAGTGTAGCGAACATGAATGTTGTGAATAGATCTATTGGGGCTGACAATCCCCGTCCGGGTACGCAACAACTAATACCAACCAACGGATGCATTTAACATTTGAATTTGAGGTATTATTTGAGGTGTTTGGCAGAACACCCTATTTTTTTGATGGGGCACAAACCTGATTGGGGTTTGCATACTATTAAGGTTCGGTGTCATGAGATTAGATCAATAATACATATTTCTTTTAGACTTGGTGAATTTGTTTCTCTTGTCTACATTACCTAAGTCTTGTGGTCCACTACTGAACGTTTCTTGATTTATTGAATCACTACTTGGATTTCAGAAATAATACTTTTAAATCTTGTAACGCTACTTTTCTTATTGAAACATTATTTGAGTTATTTTAATACTGCTTTTACTTAAACATATGTGTTAATAGAAATAATGTCTAAAAGCATTATTAATATTTTTCACATCTTTACGTTTTGATAATCACAAAATATAAAAACGTTCAATGTAAAATTAAACGTAAACAAGTAATTAGTAGTAAATTTTTCATTTCGAAAGTTATATCACTTCAAGGTATGAATAAATAAATGCTTAATGCATTTTATGATCAAAGAAATTTTTTATTCAACCTCACACTTTTATAAAATATTGTAAACATTTTTATAAATATTACAAAACATTTTCTACAATTAAAAGAAATGTTTTATTCAAAATAAACATTTTGAATTCAAATTTTCATACCTAAAACGGCTAGAAAGTTCCAGAAAATTCTCCCTACACAAAAGGACAAAATGGGGAACGCCGACTCCGAGAAATAGGCTCCGAGAAATATGCTTTGAGAAATAGGCTATGAAAGCTAGGCTCCGAGCGGAGGCTCCCTCCCTGGTAGGCAAAAACTTCTGGAAGATTGGCTCGGCCCATATGTAGTTAGCCGGGCTGTAAGTTGCAATATTAAGGAGCAAGTTAGGATTAGGGTTTCACACTTATATATACCCATCAATGTAATTATAAATTGTATCTCTTGTGTGTGTGTGCGTACCGCGATAATAAATCTCTCTGGTTTGACCCCGTGGACTGTTACAACTTCTCTAGTCGTATATACCACATTACATCTTGTGTCGATTTATATTCCGCAATTACTTTCCGTAAATGTTGTTTATGTTCTTTGTTTGTTAGTCGGTGTGTGCAGTTGCTATATACAATAACAAAGTGGTATAGAGTCAGGTTACGATAAAAATGGCAGAAGATGGGAAGATACAGATCGAGAAGTTTGATGGTCACGATTTCGGGTTCTGGAAACAATGTTGTATAGTGATAGTGTTGTGCTATTGATGGTTCTGTTTCTTGTTATCCCAATTTAAATTTTTCCCCCAAATATATCACCTATCCTAAGACAAAGTTTTCGATACTTAAGAATACCAAATGAAATTCGGTGAGAGAGAGAGAGGAGGGATGAAATTTTGGTAGAAAGTTATAAAGAGGAATAGAGGATGGTGGATTGTATAAGCTCATAAAACAAGCAAAACAACCAACACCCTCTCCATGCTAAGGAGAGGGGTTTATAGAGGCTTCCTTAGGGTAGGAGACACCTAGGGTTAGAAGAGATGGGTCGGGCTTGACTTTGGTTGGACTTTAGCCTCGAAACACATACAATATGAGATTAAATCACGAGCCCGTAATCCCGACTAGCCTATTACATGATATTACAAAGTTCCTAAAACGTTAAGACCCGACATATTACATAATGAATTTTACTTCCTTTGTTTGACTCAATATTTTGAGGCTAACACAGTCTATTACAAAAATTACAAAATAAGCACAAGTACTTAAATATTGAGTCCCATCAGTTTAAGCTTCACTTTCTTTGTTGCAAGTTTTTCTTTGTCAGGACGTTAAAAGATCATCTGATCCACCAGTGCCATAAACTTCAGATTTGATGCAGACTTGTTATTGAAAGCCATCAACTTGTAACCCACAAGTGTCTCATTTTTAACCTTGTGCACATCACTAACTCTTTGAAAGGTTTCATCACCAAACGCATCAATGAAGAACAACCCATATTCTGGTTCCTTGATTACCTTGTTCAAAACAAAATTTACTCCTTTAGGCAGTTTACGGTTGCACTCGAGCCCAGCTATATAAGTTTCAAGCTCAAGCTCAATGGCTTTTCTTTTCTTGTTAGAGGGTAATGATGGATTTTTTTCAGGTAGAGGTAGCGACTCATCAATCTTTAGAGTTTTGGCAATCTCCTTCAGCCGCTCATACTTCTTTCCTAGAGAGGTTAACATGTCACACATGCATTGATTGTTCTTTGTCTTGATGATGGTACCGAGTTCATCTCATTCACTAATAGTGAAATCACTAAACTTAAACTCTCCGAGAACTTCAAAGTCTCTGACATCATTGTTTCTGTACATTGTTACTGTGACAGGCTTTATTTTTAGACGAATGAAGATATTTATGATTCTTTCTGGTTTCCTTCTGCTATTAATATTCCACACATAGTTGTCATACATTTCCTTTTTAGCTCAGCTTTCTTCTTGAGCTTTTCATTGTGGACTTTGATGTGTTCTACCTGATGTTGTATAAATTCTTTGGTTCCTGAGATTTTAACACTAGCCTCAATTACTACTTCAGTAACGACCTTCGTTATCTCAGACGTGCTCATCTCAGCCATCTTCATCTTTTCTTGTTTGTCAAGAACTGCCCCAAGTTGATTACTAGTTATCTTGACCATTTGTCCATCAATCTCACAGTCTATTAAAACAGGTGCATCAGGGTCATGATGAACCTGTCTTGAAGATTTTACTAGCTTTAGAGGTGAAACATCATTCTACTTGGCTATGTCATTGCCCTTATTAGCATTAGGAGTGTTGAATGATGAGCCACCAGCTTTAGTATCTGGAGCGGAATGATGCGTTTTTCTTTTAAATTATTTACCAAGTTTTAAATTTATAAAACTCGTCTACCGATGTTGATGTGCGGTCATTGTAGGACTTCAATAAGAAATTTTACAACTACCTAGGCAGTGTACCTAACCTTTGTAGTATAGTATAGGCAAGACTCGGGGGTTGTAATCGTTCTCTAGGGGAATTGGTTGGGAAGGCTCAAACAGAATCTAACAAAGGTCTACGGGGTTGAGAGAAGATTTTTTTGTATTTTTATGTTTATATAAAAGCAGGTAAATATCATTGGTTGAGAGGTTGGTTGGTTTTTAACTAATTAAACTAATTATAAATCTAAACTACTTTGGTGATATTATTTAACCGTGCACTACTTCTCAGTTTTCTTCTCTTAATCATGTTGCTTTGTCACCCTTGTGATGATCTGTGTAAGTGTTTCCTAAGTCATGAACGAATTACACGAACCCGTCGTATATGTAATATTCCGTTAAGGCAACACACAAGTAAGGTAGCATGAAGACTATTACAAGGCCCCTAAAAGTATATTAAATGCAATTAAAACACCTTAAGAGGGATCAACCATATTAGGGGTAATGTAGTATGAAGACTGTTACCGATGGTAGCCTTTCTACACACTCGCGTTTCCCTAGACGTCTAGGCCAATTTAATATCTTATGGCTAGTTTTCTAAAGCCTAACATGCACATCTATCACAAGAAGCAACATTAAAAGGATCTACAAACTAAGTTTCATGCAATCATAAGTAAATACTAATAGATCTAGCCTTGCATGGTAAATAAAGAAGAAGAGCAAGAACCTGTCACAAAACACATAGACATATTAAGTGATAAATGATAAATGAACTTCACTTGATTAAATTAGGCAGTTGAGGCTGTTACAAGAGGGTTTTAAAACCCTAAAAACGAGCCCAAAGGCTGCTAAAATCATCTTCTAAAACTAGGGTTCATCTCCCAAAAGTTACATACTAAAAATCCTAAAACGAGTTTGTATATATAGAAATCAGACCGCGACGGCGTCACAAAATTCCTGACGCCGTCGCTACGATGAAGCTTCTAGGGTTTCATTTGAGGCGGCTACATTCTGATGTCGTAGTGAAATTCTTGACGCCGTCTTGATCAAGTTCTGACACCGTCGCAAGAGTTGGCGACGCCGTCTCCACCGTCTGAATGACTATTTCTTCAAGAGATTTAGTGTAGAGTCGTAGTCTTGTCCGTTTCTTCTCCAAATGAGCCCAAGTCACGTGTTTTTCCTCCAAAAGCCATCCAAGTGCTAAAAACACAAAAACAAACGATTAAGCACATAATCTGGGCATATTTGCATGATTTACGGGGTTAAATGACCCCGAAAAAGTGTATAAATGACACCACATCAAATACCCCTACACTTGGGATTTCCTTGTCCTCAAGCAAATAGGCTTTTCTACCTAGACAATAGCAATATTGGAGGCATTTAACCTACTCTTTAAAAGTAGTTTACGACACAGTCTTCTAGACCTCGTAAATAAAAGTACAGAAAACATATACTAGCACCTCACATAAGTGTTTGGATTCTTTCTTTCTCTCAGGTGTATAATGAATCATAACGATATGGGAAGCGGGAAAATAACACTCATTACATGTCGCAGCATACAAATTACTATAGGCTTGGTAAAGGATCAAACCTCCACCGCTAGGCGCAAGTACTAGAAATTACTATCAAAGAGGTCTTTTAAAGGGTTGTGATGTGTAGGTGTAAGATAACATTAATGGAAAGGGAAACGGATGGGATATATTTGGGGGTGACTTTTTGGGTGAATTTGGGGTGAAGTGGTTAGTTAATTACTTACAAGAATACACGTTGATTAGGTTGCTAAGCCAAAGACTCGACAAAGATATACAAACTCTACACAACTCTACATCAATCTCTTTTCTTTTTCTTTTCTATCTCTTTTTTTATTGAATAAACATAATACATAACTTGGGGTTTATAAACACACCCCTACACTTGAGTTTTTGCTAACTCATAATTACAATCTAACTAATGACCCGAATTAAGGTGGATCAACATAACATGGAGACTATCGAACAAATATGGGGGTAATGATTTAACTTATCTTCCCCATTCTTCCGTAAAATAAATACTACCCATGAATCCCAATCATCCCAAAACTGTATTTACAAGGATAAGGACTTAGCAACCGTGTACTTAAATAATTAACTTGGGTTAAAACAATAATTTACTAAAAACGAGTACATACACAATAGGCTAAGGCGATTTAGGTGTAACGATTAGTTCAAGGGTATCAATGCTCTTCATTAATAGTCCGGATTAACCAAAAAATTAAGAGAACCGTGAAAAGGATAGCCTCGGAGGGTTGTACTAGGGGACTCTTGCACCAAAAATGAATGCGAAGCACGGGTGTGGGATAGTTATATGATCGAGGTGACCATCATAACAAATACAAGTTTAAAACATAGATTAATCCTAGTGCCTCTTATCATTTAGCAAATCCTAATTCTCACTATGCGGTCTTGGGATGCATCACAAAAACAAGTTCTAGAATTTAATACACTACCGGCACACTCATATAATTTTAAACCGATACCAATGATCTAGAAAAGGCGACGATACCACATATACACATCCATAACGATGGAATAGATACACATGATTGCTCACTCCTTAACTCGAGAAAGCTAAAGGTAAAATTATCTTGGGTATCAAAAATGGATATCCGAATCCTTATAGATCTAAAGGCGAGCCTTACATTTTTGGGATGGAATTTTGAGGGTTTTTGTGCTAGTCATACAAATTCCTATCCATGAGACTCTAATAATACTCGGTTTTCGTCGGTATGTGTCATAATTTTTTTAAAAATTTTGGTTAAAATTACTGTCTATGCTATGTTTCGATATATCACTCGTCATTTTAAGGACAAAGCAAAGGGAAATTAAAGGAATAGTTTCTAAGGCTTATTTCCCCCATACACTTAAGTAGAACATTGTTCCCAATGTTCTTAAAAGTACCCATAAAACGAATAAAGAGAAAAGAAAAGAGTGCGAAAGAAACTAGTACTCTCCTGGTTTTGCTCAATGATGGATAAGAAACAAACAATCCCAGATAAATCATCATCTAAGAATTGTCCACATGAAACTCCTAAGAACTTCCAGGCTTCTCCTTATCAAATATAACCTGCAAATCAAAGACAACATGAAACTATAGCAAGCGTAAAATCCATGGGTAAATGATATACAACCTCGTTAACTACGTTTAGTGTAACACCCCCAAAATCAGGTAGCAGCGGAATGGTAACAATGGGGTGCCGCATCATAGTACAACAAACAAGATATAGGAAACGACCTCAAAGAGACGTTTTAAATAAGTACATTCGATGCATTATAAAATATTAGAGTTTTCACATTAGGTCCCACATACTTAAAAGCGTCATAAAACTTCAACATACTTTTGTAACACAAAAGTTTCACGATTTCAAAAGATGACATAAGTTTTTAAAAGTTAAAGAGTGCATCGAATTTAAAGAAAACACAGAATCCATCCTCATGATATCCTCGCAGCTCCCCTCCAGAAATCACACCTTAGGACCTGAAATTAAATATGCTAAAAGTCAACACAAAGGTTGAGTGAATTCATAGGTTTATCAGTAAAAGAGTAGACCACAAGATTTAAGTAACGGTAGACTATGTACGTATTCCATAGTCCAAAACATGTATTATTGCACTAAGCTCATGACACCGAAACCTTAATTGTTAGTGCCCGAAAATAAATATAGGGTGTCTGCCAAAACAGC
>BQNB010028525.1:9892-40764 GCA_026074375.1 Tanacetum coccineum
GGTTTCGGTTAGGGTTTTTGGGAGTAGAGGGAGAACCGAAAATTACCAAGTGATTTTAGGTTTGATTGAATGAAGAATGAGGTATAGGGGTTGTGTTTATATAGGCACAAGCCCAAACACTATTATTGTACAACAAGGAAACATTGTTTCCTTTTCCCCGTCTCGCTCTATAATCGAACAAACACCCCCCCCCTTTCTAGAACCTAGGGAATTCGGCAAACAATGGGCTCCCTTGGGTTTGGTTTTTATTCGTTTTAGTCCCTTGGTTTATTATTTAAATATTCGTTAAACTAGTTAAACAATTAACGTAAATAACGACTATTTAAATTCTATCGTGAAGTAAGACATACTCTCCGTATTCTAACGTGTGTGCCCTCAATAGGCTCATGTATTTCTGACGTATAACTTACGGAACCGACTAACATATTTCAACATAGCTCTAGACGATCTGGGGTATGCGTTTAATTACACATACCTTTTACCTTTAAAATCGACCCTAAACGACCAAAAACGCACATAAAATGCCATAAATATGCCTGTTTTTGTGTTTATACTGTGCAGGTACCGGATATTCACTAAAGGACAAAAATAAAGCTAAACCGGACAAAACCGACCACGGATTTGGAAAGAGCGCGAAAAACTGAGACCAAGGGTTCAAAAGGATTAAAAACGGAGCTAAAACAAAAATTCCCGGATCGACTCGACGATGTTTGTGCAATTAATGAAGTCAAGACGAAGTCAAAGTCAACATCGGGATATGGCATTAGAAAGGGCACCTAAAACCGAACCCGAAAACCTAATTGTTAAAAGTGGGCCCACCCGTACCCACCTAGTGGGCCCGGATCAGCCCACTTTATATTAATAAAACCTTAAAGCCCAAATTCATTTTTATACTACCCGGCCCAAACCATTTAAACCACCCGACCCAACACCATTTGGCTCAATCCCTACTTAACCAATGTTAGCCTCAAACCTATTACCCCCTTACACCGTTAGTCCCTTAAGGGCTAACAATGTTAGTCCAAAAGGACTAACGGTGTAACTCCTTATCAAACCCAGGGACCAAATGTGAAACATACAAGGACGATGGATGCAACTGACATATATACGCTCAGGGGCTATTTTTGCCCATTTGCCAAACCTTCATCCCTACACCGAGTTATAAACATAAACCCTAACCCCTAAATACTATTTAAACCTTTCCTCCCTTTTCCACTTATCCCCTTATTGCACCTTGGCCAATCATTGAAAAAGCAAAAGATTCAAGGGTCAAGTTCATTGATTTTGGGCTCAAAGCAAAAGGAGGGCCTGAGATGAAAGGTTTGAAGTACTCACACATCTAACACAAGGCTTGAAGACTCAGCCTATAAAAAAAGAAAGAAGACAGAAGATGTAGGGATAGTATAATTTAGTGTAATTTTTTAGTTTTAATTTTTTCAGTGTAGTTTACATTTCAAGTTATGTTCTGTTTTTAACTTATCCAGTTTTTAGCTTATTCAAAAAGCTTTGTACAAGACTTAAGTTCTAATAAAAGTGTGATTTTGAAGGTCATCATCTTAATTATTCTTTCATTTTTCCTTATTGTTATAGAAAAAATACAAAAATACAAAAATCTGTCCTAAGCAATGGGAGCATGGTAAATTCAGGTATGGCATGGGTTTAGGGCTTATTGGTAAGCAATAGGTGTGTTTGTGTTTGCTGAAATTCAGAAGAAAGCCCAGGGAACTTGTAAGTTCCCTTAATTTCCAATTTCTTGAAATTCCACTGTAGCATTGCTTATTGGTTACTTCTTGTGCTTATTTTCTTTATGTCTGCCTATCTTATGCTTATTTGAATCATCTTTTGTAATTTTAAGTGCCTGCATTGTTGTTGGCCTCTTGATTCCTTGTTTTAGTAATTTCTGTCTTTAACAAACTCATAAACGGATTGATCATTCTGCTCTTTAAAAACTGCTTATTATATGTTTTAAGTTTCCCAATAGGTGCATATTAAGCTAATAATTATCTGGTATCAAGGGTTGGTTCTTTAAAAATCAGAGTTTCAAGTTTAAAATTGTGTTTTCTGTATTTAAAGGGGTGTTTGGGACAGGACCTAAAATGGGTAAAAAAGGGTTCTTAACGACCTTGGGACATTAGGCTAAATTCAACACTCTATTTTAAGAGGATTTAATCAGTTATAAAAGTCTTTAAAGATTAAACATTAAGTTTTGAGGTGTTATGTTTCATGTGTTTAATCTGTGCTTTTTAAAGTTTCTTTCAATTTGCTTATATTTGATGATTGCTCAAATGCTGTTTTTTTTGTTTGATTTATGTTTCATTCTAAGTTATATGCAGTAGGATTAATAATGGTTAATTGTACATTTGCCATTTTTGTTTTGTCTAAAATCTGTCATTGAATGCAGTGGGTTTAAGTTTATCTATCTCTTAAATACCCAAGCTGCTTAATCGAATTCTATTTTACTTTGCTTAATGTAAATGCTTAACTTCTGTTTGTATTTGTTTGTTTCAATTAGCTTTATTAATGTTCTAGGTATAGGTGTGGTTTCATGCTTTACTTGTTCTTTTCCTTGTGCTTATTGAATTTAAAATGAAAACAGTTTCAAACAAATCAAAAGGTCTTAAAAAGCTAAGATGTCCCTTCTTTCGTGCTTTTTTCTAGCTTAGCAATTTATTAATTTTCTTAATTTCAACTTTTATGTGCATATTGGTGTTTGTTCTTAATCTGTTTAAGCTTTTTAGCTCATTACATGAGCTTTTTAGTAGCTTAAATTTAGCTCAAAAGTGGTTCCATTGGCTGTTTGCTGTCATTTTAGGCCAAACTGCTTTTTGCCTTTTAATGTTTACCAGCTTATTTCCTTTGCTTATCTTGCTTATATATGCTTATTAGGTGGTAGAGTTGTCATTTGTAATTGCTTATTTACACTTTGCCTTTTGCTTAAAAATCTAGAATAAGCCAATAGTTAAGCATAATTGTCTAAGTCTTCTTAGCATTTTTGTTGTTATTCATATTGCTTTGCCAGTTTATTTATATAGATTTCACAAAAAGTTGTAATTGTAAAAAATGCTTAATTTAATGTCCTCTTTAAGTGTGTGCAAAAGAAATTAAAAAAAATAAGTTTTTCAAAAAGGGAAGCATGGGGGTCGAACCCATGACCTCCCCCTTACCAAAGCCTTAGCACACACACGCAAAACAATGCCCTTAGGGACTTTCTCCTGTAGTCCTAATTGCAACCAATAATCTTAACTCGTTTAGCTTTTAACCTTTCAGCCACTTTTAGCTTAATAACAGCTTATTTATAAGTTTTTTTTGTTCAACTTTATATTTTTCTTAGATTAAGAATAGTTTAAAGTATTTTCTGTGAATTTTTCAGATTTTTATAAAATTGTTTAGTATTTTTTAAAATTTATTTTCATTAAAAACTTAAAAAAATTCATAGAATTGAAATTGAAACTCATAATCAAAAAATACAAATCTCTTTTTTTTTAAAATGTTCTTTTATTGTATATTTTCTAGGAAAAATAAATTTACATATGTAGGGTCATTTTTCAAAGTTTCACTTTTTAAAGAACGGGATTCGTTCCCGTTTTCGTTTCTTCTCGTTTTTAGTCTTATCAACTCAGTTTTTCGATCTGTTTTTTTTAAATTCGATTTTTTGTAACCTTAGACCTCTGATAACCCCCCCCCCCCCCAAACCCCCCCCCCCCTCACAATCCCACCTATTAGCCATACCCATCCATCCCCGCCCTCCCCCCCCACACCCGACACACCACACTACCTTCCATCTTAGGGATTAAAATAAACTTAATCCCCATTCCTCAGGTCTCTCTCCTACCCCCCCACCTAGCCTCACGTTCCCTTCTTCCGGTCCCCACCCTTATCGTGTTATTTTTATAGTATCATTTCTTCTACCTCCAAACCTCCACCCCCCCACCACCATACGCCTGACTCAACAACAACAATTACCTCCACTAATCATCTTTCCAACCGTGCTCCTCTCAACCCCCCCCCTCCTCGGCCATTTCCTCCACCCCCCATACGGCCCTCCTCCCCCCCCCCACCAACCCTTTTATCTTTTTCGTAGTTATAGGAATTAATTCATAATTCAATTCCTGTCATATTCTAACAATCGATTATCAATTCGTCATTATCGATTTTCTTGTTAGCCTTAAAATATGGTGACATACATGGAATTACAGTAGTTTATTTATAGCGTGACACGTAGGGACTAATAATGACAAGCTATGATAGTTATGTGTCACTAGGACTATAAATACTCCCTCCATACTTCCATGGAGGGGGAGAAGTTCACTTTTGTAAAAGTGAGTGTGTGTGTCTTCCTTATATCTCTCTGAAGCACACACACAACCAACTCTCTCTAATCAATTCTTCTTTTTTCTATCTTTTCTTTTACTCTTTTCTCTCTAATAAACATGTCTCAATTTCTCTTCCATTTTACCAAGCCTCCGGATCATTGTTCTAAGGGTGAATCTATGTTAACAATTGGCACCAGAGCATAGGAGGAATTCGTGTTGTTTAACTACTGATTAAGTGGTGTATAAGCTCAAATTTTCGTGGCTTATTTTGAAGAAAAAGCCCACGTCTCAAAAATTTTTGGGCTTATTGTTGTTAAACTTGTTCTATTCTTGTTCTACATGTCAAACCGATGATATTGGTACCATTCCATGAGATGCACAAGCTACTAGATCGATTTAAAGCCAAAAAAGGTATGGTTTTTTTTTGTGTTCTAGGCGGCGGTTTGGTCCGATTTTGATGTTCCACAAGAAAATTCGTGTTAGTATATGTTTAATCATCTCCTACCAACTTAGTTTTAAGCATACAAAGCTTATTTGCGTGGTCAAATAGCTTAATTGGTTGAAAATTGCTTATTTCGAGATGAATGTTCATGGTGGCGGGTTGATTATTATATTATTTTCTTGGTGGCGGTTTGACAAAAAGTACAGACAAGATCCGCATTTTAAGGAAAAAGTAGGTGGCGGTTTGACCAAAGTCAACGGCGGTTTGATTTAAAATAATATTTTATTGGCGGCGGTTTGCCTTTCTACACGGCGGTTTGAACAGGTTAAGCGGCGGGTTGATTATTTTATGAGCAAAATGAAATGTTACTCTGCCAAAATTCAAAAATCCACGGCGGGTTGACAATTTTCTAAGTGGCGGTTTGTTAAAGTAGGCGGCGGGTTGAGAAAGTTAAAAATGGCAGCGGTTTGCTTATTTAAGTATAGGCGGCGGGTTGCTATAATAGCCGGCGGTTTGGTGCAAAACAAGGCGGCGGGTTGCCTAAACTTTGGTGGCGGGTTGGTCACTAACTAGGCGGCGAGTTGCCTGGTGGCGGTTTACCAAACATAGCAGCGGTTTGTCTCAAAGAAAACCCTCGTTTTGAACACCTAATTTCCCGAATTTTTTTTTCGACCTTACCGCGAAGGTCGATCCGCGCATCAGGTGGGCATGTGACCGACTTTGGGCATGTGACCGAATTTGGGAATATTATAATCAAAACAAGAACAACAAACAAACACCACAATCAACCATAACAACATACCACTCAAACAACAACACTTAATCCCAAAACGATCCTGAAAAGATTCACTTAAATGACAAAATGGCTAGAGATTCGGATTACGATGACAAGTGATTACGAAGTTGGTTTGGTATCCCTTATTTGAGATTGAAGTTAAATATCACAAAGGCGTCTACTTATTTCATCATCGTGACTTTCTTCTATTTTCTATCGATTGATGACTTGCTTGAATGTATACAGTTATGATTAAGACTTGGATTATCTAGTTTCCAGAGGTCAAGGGGTGGTTGGATGAAGACCTGGATAACTATCACTTAAAGGAGTTACATTGTAGTACTCAGTGTCACACGCAGATGTCGATGTGGATAACTTCAAGAGGTGTTGTACTTCTTATACTTTTGATGGAGTATAAGGTACTTAAAGATTCTTTTCTGCACCGTTCTTCAATCAACAATAGTGCAAGCTTAAGTAACAAATTTGGGGGATCTTACTTCAGTTTCAAGTTTGGTATATCGGGTTTACTTCACCATGTGATCACAATAATAGCTGACAGAATACGAGGTTGGTAAGTTAGCCAGAGAGTTTAAAGGTTGAGATGTAATCAGCACTTCTCACGGGTATTTTTGTGCTATTCCAAGACAAAGATACTTCACAGTCTAAGCAAAATCTTCAAAGTTCTTCGATGAAATTCATTCACAAGACCTTGATTATACCAAGTGTTCTTGATTCTTGCTTCAGTTCCTCTACGGTTTGTGAAGTCAAGAGAGTAATGATTCTTTTGTATATCAAGATTTGTGCTTATGACAAGAACTTCTTGAGTATATGGACGTACACGACAATGATGCTTCCGAGAGTTCGCAATCATGGGGGAAAATGTGTACATCTGGGACTTAATTGACTTTGATGTTACCATGTCAACTTCCAGGGGGAAGATTGTTATCCTAAAAAAGATTAGTATGATTTGTGAAGTATTATGCAAACGTGAGAAGAACAGTTGCCGATTTGATGTAGGTAGACCACTACAACTGTGGAACAAAAACTGGGAAGCTTTGTCAAAAGATATTCTACATAAAAAGAGAAAGCTTTTCAGGTACCCTGACTTGCAGCTTAGTGACGAACAAATTCAAAACTATTGCCTGTTAGAAATCCAAGAATTGTTAGAGAGAAATGGGAGATCTATGTCAGATTTCTAGGATCTCTCGCGCCCTAACCCAAAGTTAGTAACCAACACGAACAATCGCTTGATCAGAGAAGAGCTGGCCTTTGATATGAAACAAAGTAAGATTGAACATCAACATTTCCATTCGTTGTTAAATCCAGAACAACGTTTAATCTATGAAGAGGTTATTCACTCTGTGCATAACCAAAAAGGATAATTTTACTTTGTTTATGGGCCTGGCGGAACCGGCAAGACATTTCTCTACAAAACTATAATTTCAAGATTACGTTCGGAGAGAATGATTGTGTTAGCCCTAAAATATGGTGACTAATCCGGAATTATATTTATCATTTATAGTCGGGTTGGGTTAGTTTAGCTAGTCGATGTCGGGACTATAAATACCCCCTCCATACTTCCATGGAGGGATGAAGCTCACTTTTGTAAAAGTGTGTGTGTGTGTGCGTTTTTCTCCTCTTTTCTCTCAACTAACACACATACTCTTCCCATCTCATTTCCCTTTTTCTCTCTATAATGAATATACATCTTTTTCATTTTAGCAAGCCTCCGGATCCATTGTTCATAGGGTGAATCTTATGTTAACAATTGGCACCATATCATAGGGGGAGTTCGTGTTGTTTAACTACTGATTATGTGGTATATAAGCTCAAATTTTCGTGGCTGTGTGATTTCTGCATGCACCCCCGAACGACTAGTCACAAGCCTAATGACAAGAAGCAGTCGTTTAGTTGGTGCTGTTTGACTTCTACCAATTTATGCTATGGAACTTTGTTTGTACAAGTAGATGATTGTTCAGCTACTTCAAAGTTCCAAAATCTGCTTCAAGATAGGATGTGGTTTGGGGGGTAGCTGATTCAGGAAACTTCGCCAAAGAGAGTCTATGAAGAAAGCTTTTCGAGACATGCTGCATGGATTGGGGGGAAGTTAATCCAACTCATGCATAATACAATGGTTCCTGGACAAGTAAAGACACTGAAGATCCAAGCTGGAGTACAAGTTTCAAGACCAGGAGAACTCAGAAGACATCTTCAGCTTTGGAAGCGCTTTAAAAGACTTTATTTGTGTTGTATTTGTACCTGATAGGAACATTGTAAGTAATTCCGTATGTCCGCACATATTGAGGGAAGATTGTTTGCCTTAAAATATGGTGACATACATGGAATTACAGTAGTTTATTTATAGCGTGACACGTAAGGACTAATAATGACAAGCTATGATAGTTATGTGTCACTAGGACTATGTTATCCCTACATACTTCCATGGAGGGGGAGAAGTTCACTTTGTAAAGTGAGTGTGTGTGTCTTCCTTATATCTCTCTGAAGCACACACACAACCAACTCTCTCTAACTTCTTCTTTTTTCTATCTCTTCTCTTTTCTATCTTTTCTCTCTAATAATATGGCTCAATTTCTTTTCCATTTTACCAAGCCTCCGGATCATTGTTAAAAGGGTGAATCTATGTCAACCCAATTGGCTATCAAGAGCATAGGGGGGACTTCGTGTTTTAATCTGATTAGTTTATGTGTGGTTAATAAGCTCAAATTTTCATGGCTTATTTTGTGGAAAAAGGCCACGGCTCAAAAAAATTTTTATTTGAGCTTATTTGGTTGTTAAACTTGTTCTATTTGTTCCTAAATGTCAAACGATGATCATTGATACCCATTCCATGAGATGCACAAGCTACTAGATCGATTTTAAAGCCAAAAAAAAGGTATGGTTTTTTTGTGTGTTCTAGGCGGCGGTTTGGTCCGATTTTGATGTTCCACAAGAAAATTCGTGTTAGTATATGTTTAATCATCTCCTACCAACTTAGTTTTAAGCATACAAAGCTTATTTGCGTGGTCAATGCTTATTGGTAAAAAATTGCTTTATTTCGAGATGAATAGTTCATGATGGCGGGTTTGATTATTTTATGATTTTCCTTGGTGGCGGTTTGACAAAAAGTACGACAGATCCGCATTTTATGGAATATAAGTTGGTGGGGTTTGACCATAGTCAACCGGCGGTTTGATTTAAAAAAATAATAATCGTTATTGGGCGGAGATTTGCATTTCTACACGGCGGATTGAACAGGTTAAGCGGGGGTTGATTATTATATGAGCATAAATGAATGTTACTCTGCCTAAATTCAAAAAAATCACCGGCCGGGTTGACAATTTTCTATAAAAGGTGTTCGCGGTTTGTTAAAGTAGGCGTGGGTGAGAAAGTTCAAAAAATGGCGCGTATTGCTTTTTTCAAGTATAGGCGGCGGGTGCTTGAATAGCCGGCGGTTTGGTGCAAACAAGGCGGCGGGTTGCCTAAACTTTGGTGGCGGGTTGGTCACTAACTAGGCGGCGAGTTGCCTGGTGGCGGTTTACCAAACATAGCAGCGGTTTGTCTCAAAAAAAACCCTCGTTTTGAACACCTAATTTCCCGAAATTTTTTTTCGACCTTACCGCGAAGGTCGATCCGCGCATCAGGTGGGCATGTGACCGACTTTGGGAAATTTTATAATCAAAAACAAGAACAAACAAACAACACACATCAACCATATACAACATACACTCAAACAAACAACACTTCTATTCCCAAAACGATCATGTAAAGATTCACTTAATATGACCAAAATGGCTCGAGATTCGGCATACTATGACAAGTGATTACGTAGATTGGTTTGGTATCCCTTATTTGCGATTGAAGTTGAATTTCACAAAGGAGTCTACTTATTTCATCATCGTGGATTTCTTCTATTTTCTTATCGAATGAGGCTTGCTGAACGTACACAAGTTTTGATTTAAGGGACTGGCGGATTATCTTGTTTCAGCGGTCAAGGTGTGGTAGATGAAGGGACCTGCGACAACTATCATTTAAAAGGAGTACGTGTACGTACTAGCTTCCACACGCAGTTGTCGTTGTGGTTAATGCATGAGGTGTTGTACATCCTTAATAAATTTTGATGAGTATAAGGTATTAGAGATTTTCTTCTGCACACGTTTTCACAATCAAAATAGTTCCAAGATTCAAGTAACAATTTTGGGGATTTACTCGTTTCATGTTTCGATATTATGGGCCTACTTCCATATGTGATCTCGACAAATAGCCTACCAGAATACGAGGTTGGTAAGTTAGACTGGAAGTTTAAAAGGTGCGATGTAATCAGCACTTCTCACGAGTATTTTTTGCTATTCCAAGACAAAGATTACTTCACAGTCAAGCAAAATCTTCAAAGTTCTTCGGATGTCATTCATTCACATGACCTTCGATGTATACCATGTTGGTTCTTGATCTTGCTTCATCTCCTCTACGTTTGTGAAGTCAAGAGGGTAATTGATTCTTTTTGTATATTCAGATTTGTCGCTTATGACAAGACTTCTTGGTATATGACGTACACGACAATGATTGGCGTCCGAGAGTTCGCAACCATCATGGGGGAAAATGTGTACTTCTGGGACTTAATTGACATTTGTGTTACCATGTCAAATTCAAGGGGGAAGTTTTGTCTAGCCTAAATTGCTTAGTAATGGTTAGTGAAGTATTCTGCAATCGTGGATAGAAAAGTGATGATTTCTCGCATGCACCCCTATCGATTATTCCTCCAAGCCATAATGACAAGATTTCAGTCGTTTAGTTGGGTGTGGTTTGACTTTACAAAATTTCTTTGTATGCACTTTGATGATCAATGTAGAAGATTGTTCAAGCACTACTTCAAAGTTCCAATAAATCTGTCTTAAGATAGGGATGTTGGTTTGGGGGGAAGCAATGATTCTGATCTTCGCCAAAAAGGAGTTTTATATCTTTGAAGAAAGCTTTTCGAGACAATGCTGCATGGATTGGGGGAAGGTTAATCAATCATGAATAATACATTGGTTCCTCGACAAGTTAAGAAACTGAAGATCCAAGCTGGAGTAAAGTTTCAAGACCAGGAGAACTCAGAGACATCTTCAGCTTTTGGAAGCGCTTTAAAAGACTTATTTGTGTTGTATTTGTACCTGATAGAACATTGTAAGTGATTCGTATTGTCCACATATAGGGGAAGAGGGTATGATTCTTTTGAATAATCTAGATTTGTGCTTATGACAAGTGTTCTTGATTTCTTGCTTCATCTCCCTCTACAGTTGTGAAGTCAAGAGGGTAATGATTCTTTTGTATATCAAGATTTGTGCTTATGACAAGAAATTATTGAGTTTATGATGTACACTACAATGATGCTTCCGAGATGTTCGCAATACATCATGGGGCGCATAAATGTGTACATATGGGACTTAATTGACTTTGATGTTACCATGTCAACTTCCAGGGGGAAGTTTGTTAGCCCTAAAAATGCTTAGAATGGTTTGTGAAGTATTCTGCAAACGTGAGAAGAACAGTTGCTGATTTCTCGCATGCACCCCCGAACGAATGTTCACCAAGCCCTAATGACAAGAAGCAGTCGGTTTAGTTGAGTGTGGTTTGACTTCTACCAAAATTCTGCATGCACTTTTGATGACAAGTAGTAGATTGTTCAAGCTACTCAAAGTTCCAAAATTGCTTAAGATAGGATGTGTTTGGGGGACGGATTCAGAACTTCGCAAAAAAGGAGTCTATGAAGAATGCTTTTCGAGACAATGCTGCAAGGATTTGGGAAGTTAATCCAACACATGCAATTTTAAATTGTACTGTCAAGTAAAGACAATGAAGATCCAAGCTGGAGTAAAAGTTTCAAGACCAGGAGAACTCAGAAGACATCTTCAGCTTTGGAAGTGCTTTGAAAGACTTTATTTGTGTAGTTTTTTGTACTGAATAGGAACATTTTAAGTATTCCGTATGTACCACATATTGGGGGAAGAGGGTAATGATTCTTCTGTATAGCATGTTTTGTGCTTATGAACAGTGTTCTTGATGCTTGCTTCATCTCCTCTACGGTTTGTGAAGTAAAGAGGGTAATGATTCTCTTGTATATCAAGATTTGTGCTTTATGTCAGAACTTCTTGAGTATTTGAACGTACACGCAATGATGCTTCGGAGAGTTCGCAACCATCCATTGGGGGAAAATGTGTTACATCTGGACTTACACTTTGAACTTGATCGTTACCTGTCAACTATATCCACTTAAGATCCAACAAATCTTTCACACTTCATAATTCACGATAAAATGGGAACACAGGTTACTTCATCTTCGGGTTCAATTTTAGAGGAACCAGAGATACAGAAACTCCTTGAACAAATTAAATGCACTTAAATCAACCGCTCAACTTCTCGAAAATCAGAGTATATGGTATCAACAAGCTTTTGCACGACTCTTTGGTGATAGTTTCAGAACCTTCACGTTTCAGTTATCTCAACACATGAATAACTTAGAAACACTTCTCAATACAGAAACTTCACCAAAAAGGAGTCTATGAAGAAAGCTTTTCAAGACATGCTGCATGAATTGGGGGGAAGTTAATCCAACTCATGCATACTACAATGGTTCCAAAACAAGTAAAGACAATGAAGATCCAAGCTGGAATACAAGTTTCAAGACCAAGAGAACTCACAAAACAACTTCAGCTTTGGAAGCGCTTTAAAAGACTTTATTTGTGTTGTATTTGTACCTGATAGGAACATTGTAAGTAATTCCGTATGTCCGCATATTGGGGGAAGATTGTTAGCCTTAAAATATGGTGACATACATGGAATTACAGTAGTTTATTTATAGCGTGACACGTAGGGACTAATAATGACAAGCTATGATAGTTATGTGTCACTAGGACTATAAATACTCCCTCCATACTTCCATGGAGGGGGAGAAGTTCACTTTTGTAAAAGTGAGTGTGTGTGTCTTCCTTATATCTCTCTGAAGCACACACACAACCAACACTACTCACTCTTTTTTTTCTACCTCTCCATCTCTTTCTCTTTTCTCTTAATAAAATGGCTCGATTTCTATTTCACTTTATCCAACCTCCGGATCATTGTTCAAAGGGTGAATCTATACCAACAAATTACAATAGTTATGGGCTAATACCCTCGGGTATTAGCCATCTTAATGAAGATTTAGTGTTTGGTTTTTTTTGATCTCGATTGCTTAATTTATCGTTGATTGTTAAATTATGTTTATCACCTCATACTTGTTTATGTGCTTGAATATGCGACCTATCATTCAACTGGGTCTAGTGAGACCGACCAAGTGATCTAGATACTGAGATAGCTCTCCATATCGCGTTTTATATATCTGGACCAATAGGATCACAAATATTGTCCTATCTTTACCTTTAGATTAGTGAGCTTAGTTGGACTGGCAGGTGACCCTTTTGACCCAAAGAGTACGTTCTTAATCAATTGGTAAAGACTTGGGCAGTGAACTACCAGTATAAAAAATGTCGTCAAGCAGTAAGTGGGTAAAGTCCTAATAGGCTAGGGTTTAACAAGATCACCATTGCTTTAATCCCTAAGATAGATTATAATTAACTAAAAAGGATGTTTTATGCGGATGCGTTAAATTATGACAGGATTCAACGTGTCTAGGTCTTAGGAAGAAGTATCTCCTAAGTCTTAAGAATGATATGCCGCCTCGAGATAAGCAATCATTACACTAAACAAACAAACCAACATTTAATCGGCTTTAATATGGCTATTATGGTTTTCTATCATTTGGCTTGTACCGCTCTTTTATCTTCTGATTATTTGCTTTTTCTGATTATTGTGTATTGAATTGATTTTTGTCACCACTAAACCTATGCCAGTCTCTCAGGCTGAAAACCCCCCCTTTATCATTAGAAATTTAGCATAGGTTTAACCAGTAATTAGACTGATTAGATTAATTAAAATACTGATAGAATATAAGGTTAACTTTCTCGCTCTTAGTGTTCGACACCCTACTTACCGCGAAGCTACATCTTGACCGGGTACACTGTTCGTTAAAGTGTTGTTTTAGGTTAAGTCGGCTTAATATAAATTTAAAACTTGATAACTAAAATAACAACCTACACGACGACACATCAAGTTTTTGGCGTCGCTACCGGGGAGTGAAGTTGTTTAATTCTTGTTTGTTAATATTTTAGTTTAGTTTAGTTTAGATTAATTTGCATATTTGTGTGTTTGTTTATGTGTGTTTAATTTTTTGCAATGTATATTTTTTCATATTATGTGTTTGTGTGTTTTCTGCATTGTTACAGTCTGCTGTAACTTTTTGAGTAGAATACTCAATATGACGTATTCTTCTTCTTGGATACGGCGTATAAATTTTTTCATACCAATACAGCGTATTCAACTCTATCATCAATATGGCATATTCAGTTTACTGAATACGACGTATTAGGGTATTTGACCGTTTTCTTTCCCAGCAAATTTATTACAGGTTAAAATGGAAGACCCCAACATTACTATGGAGGAGTATATCAAACGTGAGGAAGAAAAATCTCGCAGGCGTGGTAAGGTGTATAACTAGGAAACCGATACGTATGATAAGATTTGGTATGATGAAGATGTTCACGACCTCGGATCTGTTGAAACTCAATTCCCAGCTATAGTCTTTAATGACGCGTTATGTGATAACCAGTAACTATTCTGGGTCTAAGTATTATATAATATTATGATTTTATATCGGAGTCTTTCGCTTTTGTTAGTTTTCTTAGAGAAAGCTGAAAAGTTGACTTCGGTTGACTTATTTTGCGTAAAACGATTACGGTATAACCGGGTGTTGAGGGAGTCTTGAATTTTGTAGGTGAATCACTTTTGATTCATCTTTCCGTATAGGAGTATTTATGTTGTCTTTTTATGCGTTCCGGGAAGTTTTCCCATGTTCCGCGAAAATCGTCACGCAGCGCGTACCGGCACGACAGTTAATTTGAGAATGGGTTTAAGTAACTTTAGAAGAGCGTTTAACGAATTTATTTGTTAACTAAATTCATATTTTAAATAACGTTGTCTAAGGCGTAAATCGTTGGGTTGTGATTTAAAAGTTATTAAAAAATGGGCGTTTTCGTGAAATTTGAGTTAAGTGCGTATTGGTCATAAAAGTGAAATTTGTGGACGGAGTCTAAAGTGACAAGATGTATTTTTGAAGTCGAGAAACTTTTAAGCTTGAGGGAAGGGTTTTGGTTAAATTTAAACTAAAACTAAAACTCTTATTTTGGTCCCGACACGTCCGATAAATGTTCAAAATAAATGTTGGGAAGTTTAAGTGGGAAATGTATCGTGTAAATAACCTAGATTATTGAAAAAATGTTTTTAAGATCAATAAAAATACTACAAAACTTCGGGAAATATTTTAGAGTCAAAGTTTTTGAGTTTTAAGTAAACCCGACACGAAAAGAAGGAATCCCGAGCCACATTGGATCCATGGCCGGTTAGGGATAAGAAGAGGGAACACCATGGTACATGGTATTTTGTTTTAACCTCAAACATGCATCACATACATCATTTCAAAATCAAACAACAAAAATATTTTCTCTCTTTCTCTCTTAAAATCGGACGCAAGCCACAAGGTTAATAAACATAAATTTTGAAGATCTATTAAGAACACGGGGTTAAGAAACACTATCGGGTTCATATTTGGTAGTCTTGGGTTATAGAAAACTACGTTTGGGTAGTCGGTTTCGCATTCTTCTCGCTTTTCAAAACCATAAATTGTAAGTTGTCTAAACTAATTTTAAGTTGTACTTTTATGTTTCTTATGGTGTCTAAATGTTAGTTGTACACGTTGATCGTTGTAAAAATCAAAACTTGAAAACAAAGCGGATTGAAAAAGGGGTGTTTGTTGCGTCGGATACAAAAGAAAAAGGGAAAAGGGTTGAACACTTTTAAATTATGGTTGTGTTGGTAAATTTATTTTTGAGACAAGGGCTTATTAGGGCTTATTTTTGATACTTTGCTTAAAAATAAGCTTAATAAGAGCTTATTTGGCTTTTGGGCTATGTATGTTTGATTTCGGCCCAACCAAGAAGTAGGAATGAGTTATTGGGCTCGACCCAATAACCATTCGGCCCATACTGTGTCAGCTTTTATTGTGTCAGCATATGTGAAAACTGTGTCGCTATCCGTTATATTGTGGGACGTGTTTTGGTACAAGTTGTGATGTATTTGGATAGAGTCTATATTAGTTTATACAGGTTTGATGTTTGGTAGATTTTTTTCCGGAAAAATATCTGGAAAATAGCTGCTGTGCAGGCTGCAAAAAAATTTTTTGCAGACATATCCCGGGCGACATGTCGCCCGGGAAGGTTGAAACAAAAAAAAATTTATAATTAATCCCGGGCGACATGTCGCCCGGGATAAGTGTGAAATTATTTTATTTATTCTTTTCCCGGGCGACATGTCGCCCGGGATAGTGACGAAATAATTTTAGTTTCTTTTTTCCCGGGCGACATGTCGCCCGGGATAAGTGAATTTTTTTTTATTTTTTCTTTTCCCGGGCGACATGTCGCCCGGGAAAACGCTATTTTAATTAAATAAGCATTCATCAATACTAATTATTTTTTTATAACACCACTTTCCCGGGCGACATGTCGCCCGGGATACGTATCCACCGTGGCACATATTAGTTTGACTGAAAACGTGTGGGTCCCACCAAGTCGCTCGGGAAAGTCGCCCGGGAAAAAATCCCTGATGAGCTTTCCCCTTCAAATTATCCCGGGCCACATGTCGCCCGGGATGAGTATCCCCAGCAACATGTCGCCCGGGAAGGCGTGGAAATGTCGTTGGGGATAGTGGTAAATGTTGTAGTGCATAACGAAACCCAAGGTGGAAAGCAAGTTTTGGAACCTAACCTCACCATTTCATCTCTTGATATCTCTGAAAGGCTTGAAAGAAATCATACAGGTATTTTGGATTCATCTTCCCGTGTCTTACCTCCCAATAGTTCCACTAGTAGAGTTAGCTCTCTACCATGTAGTCAATCTTCCATTTGTAACACACCAACTATTCCTCACCTACCCAAGTCAAGTAGACAAGTTGAATGTCACCCGGTCTGTAGTAAAGCTCTAAGGTTTGCAAAAATTCTTCAAGACAAAAAAGTCTAACCTTAAAAACAAAGAGCTTGTTAAAGACTGGCAAAGCAAAAAGCAAAACAAAAAAGAGGAATTCTAAAGAAGGTAAAAGAAACATCCAATCGAGTTCTTCTTCCATTGATGAATCCTCACAAGATGACGATGTAGGTGATTTTGAAAGCAATTTTGATCTTTTAGGATCCTCGGTGGGTATTACATTGGATGGTAAACCTGCACGCTCTAAAAATGATGTTTTTGGTGATTTTCTCCATGAAATTAATCATAGTGCTACTTTACCTTCTCCAAAATGAAGTTTGTATCTTGGAACCTATGGGAAATGGGTATAAAGAATAAACGTTCCCTGTTAGGCAATGTGGTTTTTAATGCTCATGTAGACATGGTTATATTAATTGTGTTTGGGATCATTATATTTCTAAAGGAAGATCCGGTGGGCTCGTTTCTTTGTGGAGTTAGCTTCCTTTTCTCTTAAATCCCATTAGGGCACAAAAACATGGACGACTGCCTTTAATTCTATTACACGCCCTGAAGATAAGTTCATTGCTTCTTTGTTGACCAATTCATTTTCATATCAAGTGCAAATCTCTTTAATGTTCCAACTCACAATTTGTTTCTTCAATCACAATGTGTTGTGTTGATCCAAGACAATATCCAACTTCAAGATCAAAAGCTTCCTGGGTTATGATGATTGCAAAGTTATATTCATCTTCCATCTATCATTTAGCAAGGATAGTTAGTTTTTTTTCTATTCTTTAAGTTATATTGAGATCCTTCTTCAAATGGTGTTGTCATTTGATTTAGTTATTGTCTCATTCGTTGTATTTCCTCTTCAACATTGTTGAAGTTCAATGAAATATCTATGTTCTCTTTGCCAAAAAAAACAATGCGTTCAACCAATGGTGACAAATAGAATCAAGTCATCAAACACGTACTGCCCTTATTTTCTCTCTTTTTATTCACTTTTACAGTTTTACAGCCATTTCTTTTGCTTTTTTCAACACTATAAAAGAACTTCCTTCACAATTTAGGACCTTTTCTAATTATGTGTGGCAAAGTAAATGAATGGAGTCTCACTTTAACTAGGGTGCTTCAATACGTTTTAAGTTGTTATAAAACATTTCTTATACGATCATATTGACATGTATATAACAAAAAAATCACGCACGATCCCAGTTGAGGTTATAGAGAGACGAAGATAGCGGCAAATGTAGAACATATCAGATGAGCAAAGTATTGCGGCAAATGCAATGATAATGTTTATTTTAAACCAAGTGTTTTTACAAAGTACGTAGTACTAACTTTTAAGTTTTAAAAACAAAGACAAAGCTCATTTGAAAGTTTCTCCTAAAAGCATTCACCTTCTTTTTCTCAACAAAAAGATAATTAAATAACCCGAAACGCCAAAAGCTTACAAACTCTAAAAGACTATATATGAAGCACGAACTTGCTCTCTAAATCTCTTTCAGATATAACTTTTACTATATCGTTGAATACTATATTGACCCGGAAAGGTTTATTAGTGTCACGTTATAATTTCACTGTAACGATACACACATATATTAAAAAAATAGAATACAAATGATTTTTAACAAAATACAATACAAGTACTGTAATATTTTTGAACCATGGAGTAAAAGCATTAAAATATTTACTCCGGTTTACGTTAAAACTCACAACAAGCAAAAGATTTATCATCATTTCATTTTAATCTTCTTGTCATACCTTTGATGATGTAATCATCACATTTAACTTTACATCAAAACCACTTTTACTTCAATCTTTTTCCACTTTACTACCTTCATCTTCATCCTTTCTAACTTATCACACATCCTTTTTACTACTAGTAATTAACTAATTAATAATTTTATGATACTAATCTATCTATCGGCCGAGCTATCACATCTTAAGAGGATATGACGGGTTAAAAAATCTCTCACAGAGAATTCAAAATCATCAAATTCAACTATACAATTGTTATCTCTAGTGAATTGACGAACATGAATAAGATTTTTAATTATGTTAGGAGTGACAAGAACATTACGTAAGTATAAGGGTACGATCAAGAGTCGGTAAGATGCTATGTGTGGTATTGGTAACAAGTATTAATTTGTTGTCACCAACACAAATAGAAGGATATAAACGTGTATTCGAAATATTATTTAAATTACTTGAATGTGAGTTAAGATGAAAAGATGCACTTGTATCCATATTTCGTGTTGGGTCCTATAACGTCATAGTGCTAAACGCACCTGGTGGAAAAGGAGAAACTGGTGCGGGTCTGAGAATACCAGCAGTGGGTTGAGGCTGCACTGGGCTTCTTTGTTGGGCCTGTGTAACCTGGGAAAGTGAAGATTGGGTGGCATGTTGGGCCCAAGCTAATTGTTGAGTTGCTTGCATTTGTTGAATTTGCTTTTGAAGAATACCAACTTGTGTCTGACGTGGGAGATGGAAACAAGAAAACAAAAAATTATCTTTTGGATCTGACAACCTTATGTGAACTAATAGTATCCCACCAATAAAATAAAATCACTATGTCACATTCAGTCGATAGCTTTTTTTGTTGCAAAGGTGAAGATATATTATTAAAACCTTAGAAATACAACCAAAGCAAGGAAAATACAGACAAATTCCTTGCTACATACGGAGAAACTAAAAAATCATATAGTAAAACAACATACTACTAAAAACTCTGATGACACAGAGCTTCTCGGATGCCACTGCATCATATCTTTGACAATACTAGAATCAAACTGATGAAAACTTCCAAAGCCAAATGAGCATCAGAAGATTATCACACCTTTAGCACCAATACCTTATATTCTTGACTACATTTCCACCCTCCTTTCAAACCCAAATTAATCAACCCACATCCACAGTAAAGAGGGATTCTAAAGAGGGGGCATCATCAAGCAATATAGAACCCCATTCACACAAATTGTGAGGCTATACCTATGTCAGCTACATTTCTAAACCATAAATGATAACATCAAATATTTAATACTTTTTAGTGGCAAAATACACCCTATATTACCTGCAAATGTTTCACTAATACTCGAAAACAAGATATTTTCTATCATTTTGTAGTTTTCAGGTGAAATGAAAAAAATGACAAGAAACAAGGGAAAAAGGCTTAAAGTGTTATTATCTGAAGAATGTTACAGCGTAACACAAAAAATGGTTACACCGTAACATATATTAAGCAAGTACGAAGATCAAAGACAACTTTACGGCGTAACACCATATCTAGTAACGCCGAAAACAAGTTTTTGAAAGGACCACCAAAACCAAATAAATATAAACTTTACCCCCATAATTTACTCCTAACAATACCTCACCCACCCACAATTTTCATCCTCACATACTAAATGGTGCAAAATTATTTGCAAGGTAAATAAGACATCAATATCATTTCTACACAGCACACAAATTGCCTTATTTATGAAAATAGATTACCTTTAGTAATGCAGGTTACTACCCGTAACAACCCTATCCCCCCTCTTCACCTCCTCGCTCCTCTCAGCACCCGTCCACACAAACAATTACTTATTTATGAAATGTCGTGTAAGAAGGTTACGACGTAACACTTTTATCAGTTACGCCGTAACAGGTTCTATACTTATAAATAAAGGCCCCATTCAAGCTATTCCGACATCACTTCCTCCACAGCCAATTGAAGAGGCGACAAAGGCTTCCAACCTTCAAAGAATTCCACCTAGAATCCAAGGGAGATCACACTTTATTTAATTTTTTTATTTAATCGTTCGAGCTTTCAATCTATGATTACTTTTATTTCTTGTTGTGTTTCCGTTACCATGAGCGGCTAAGCACTTAAAGTGTTGGCCTAGTTATGTAGTTACTATTGTTATGATGTTTGTTTCCTGTTAGATTATGGTTTCGTTAGATATTCTTTGACTATCGTGTAACCCTAGGTTTTGGTAGTACTGGTGGTTTGGACCTTGCTTGCCCCATTATTAGATTATCATGTCAATATGGGATCCATCGGGTACTAGGAAAGATCTATGACTCCATCTCTAGTGTAGGAACTGATTGGTCTCCGCACTTATCACTCAATATACTTAAAAAGCACAGGAACTCTTTCAGAGGGGGTTAATAATCTGTATAGGTTATTTGATAAGTTTTAGGAATAGTTAGGATTAATCACTGCAACCTGGATATCTTACCTCCTATACGATTTGAACTGAGTCGGAATCGCGGGAAGTATATGATAGACTAAAAGTCTATCGACCTTAGAAACCACTAATGAAACTATAGTTTAACATTGCATAGGAAAACATTTTCATAACAGTAGTAATGAAGTAACTAGGTTAGCACGTTCTCTCTCCTGATATCTCTAAAACCCTTTAATTTTCAGTATTTAATTTTATTATTATTTTAAATTCGTTTCAAAATCAATTTAAAAACCATTTCTAAACGTGACATTTCAAATTAAAACTAATTACAACTTAGCTCTTGGGACGACATCGGATTTACCATTCTATACTACCTACGATCTGGTTCTTTGCCCATTAGTGCGTTGTTAGGTAGATCGAGTTTTATAAATTTAAAACTTGATAAATTAATATTTTAAAATAAAATACGCATCATGTTTTTGACGCCATTGCCGGGGAGCTAAAAATTAGAATTAATTTGATTATTTCATTATTTCTCTTCTTTCCCTAAACTCTATATCTGCAGGACCTATGGCAGGAGTAGACATCGATACTCTCACCATGGAACATTACTTAGCATTGTCACGAGAAAACCAGGCTTCGGGCATGGTTAAACCCGAAATCGAAGGCAATGTTAATTTCGAAATCAAGAGTTAATTCATGCGCGAATTGAGGGAAGACACTTTCTCCGGGAACAAAAACGAGGATGCTCACGATCACATTGATCGGGTCCTTAGCATCGTTGGCTTATTCAATATTCCTAGAGTTTCTAAAGACGCAGTCATGCTCTGAGTTTTTCCCTTTACTCTTACCGAAGCCGCAAAGAGATGGGTGGACAAACTCGCCCCAGGAACTATCAATACCTGGGATATCCTCAAAAAGGCTTTTATCCAAAGGTATTGCCCACCTTCCATGACCGCAAAACAGCTTAAAGATATTTACAACTTCAAGCAAGAAGGAGACGAATCATTATACGAAGCATGTGAGAGGTATAATTACCTACTTTACAAGTGCCCTACTCATGACATTAATAGTCATCAAAAGGCAAACATCTTCTATAAGGGTTTGAGCACAATGAATTGTTAAGCCCTCACAGCAATTCAGACCATGGCTGACCATTCTCAAAAATGGCACGACAGAATGACAACTAGAAATGTTGGAAACAACAGTAGCAGTGATGGACTGGCCGCTCTAGTAAACAAGTTAGACAACCTGGGAAGAGACATGAAGAAGCTTAAGGAAAGTGTTCATGCAATCCAGGTTGGATGCCAAATTTGAGAAGGACCTCATCTTGACAAGGATTGTCCCCTCAACGAGGAAGTAAAACAAGTTGAAGAAGTCAGATATCAAGAATTTGGACGAATAGCGCCTTTTAACATAAATAATGGAGGAAAGTTTCGTGTAGGACCACCTGGATACTACACTGAGACTGATAACCGTCCACCATATGGTGAAAGGAGGAAAAGCTTAGAAGAACTATTGGCTAAGCATCAAGAGGAATCTGCATGAAGAAGTACTAAAATGGAGGTGTGGATTAAGAAGCTTCAAGAGAATGCCGAGATTAATACTAGGAACCAAAGCGCCTCGCTCAAGAATTTAGAAACCCAGATGGAACAATTGACTAAGGAAATTCACTCGGATAAAACCCTTAACTCATCATCGGGACAAATTAAAACAGTTACTGCTAATCAAGAAATAAATGTGCTCAACAAACTCCATGGAGTGTCCTTCATGTCTGAACCTGAAAGTGATACTCCTGAAGTTTTACAACACCAACTGCCACCTAAAGAGTTAAATCCAAGAAGCTTCATACTCTCCTACAAGATCGGTAAATTTAATTCTTTTGCCATGGCTGACCTAGGTGCTAGCATTAATGTAATGCCTAGGAGTATATTTGAACACTTACATCTTACTAACCTTAAGAAAACAAATATGCTTTGTGAAATGGCAGATATGTCTAAAATGACACCCTTAGGGATAGTTGAAAACAGTCTAGTTAAGATTGATAAATTCTTATTCCCTTCTGATTTTGTAATCATTGACAACACCCCTTCTGATACTACAATTCTAGGGAGACCTTTTTTGGCTACCATTCATGCGAAAATACATGTCTTCGCTAGAAAATTTTCTTTAGGAATTAATGAAGATAGAATAAGTTTTGATATAATAAGAAAAGATCATAATTTTATGAATCCTAGTGAAAAAATTTCATGGTTAATTCTGGCCTAAATAATAAACCTCAATTCCCTACTCAAAGTAATAATCAAAACGATTACGGAGAGTCAGGAAACTGGCACGATAGGTTGCCAAACTTAGGTGATCGAAATCATAAGAAACAGGAAATTAATTTAGACAAGAATGTTCCTAGAGCACACTTTTGTAACCCAATAAAATTGAATATCAAAGAACAAACCAAAATGTGGCCATCCTGTGATCCCGACAAAAAATGTGTAATGGTGGGATAGAAATATGTGGGGTATCTAAGACTAGGAATTTAAGGTTTTGGTACTGCAACTACGATAATGAAAGGATAAATATAAAAGCAAAAGGACTATCCTTCCCTGATTTCCTTTTAGAAAAATATGGAAAAAGCCAAACCAATGCTTTAGTTTGGGATAATAGATATGCGGAATGGTGTGATATTAGTCCCTCATCTAAAGTATCCTCTCAGGAATCCAACAACCCTAGACCTAGAGATTATACCTTTAGAGAATGGACATTGATCAAGGTTGGGCATACCGACATTAGTGAACCTATGAAAAAAGCACTATTAAAATTATGGTTAATTGACTATTTCCAAGAGGACTGGCCATTGTAAATAACCCGACCCATAGAAGCTATGATGATTACAAGTGGGAATTTAATTTAGAAATCGATAAGTTGGCTGATGAGTACAAACTTAGAATAGGAAAAAAAGGGACACATTCTTGATAACATATGGGAATATTGTAACCAAGTGCATAATAATAATTATGGGTGGCACAATCATGAATTCGAAAAAGAAGAGCGTTAGGAAATAGGGATAGAAGACGAAGATTATCATCCACAAAAAGTACAAGTGGAAACTTTCGAGGTTAAGAAATACTCTTTTAAAGGTGGACAAAGTTTTGTTTGTCTTTCCAAAGACTTGGATAATGTTTTACCTCTTGGGCGGAAGAATGGATCGAAATTCAAGGAAATGATCCAAAAAGAAGTAGAGAACAACAAAACGTAGAATGGTCATGAGTCTAACTTAACGTGTCGTTAATAAACCAAAGTGCTTGTCGGGAGACAACCCGTCCTTTATTTAACGAAATTTCCTTTTTGCATTAGTTGGTTTGCATGTTTCTCACTTTGTTTTGCAGAATCCAGAAGCTGGGAGGCAATTATCAAGACCGACTCGACTCATAATCATGTGGTAACCTTGTTGAATCTACAACAGTTACGGCGTAACTAGTTCGCGTAGCCAAATTTAGTTTACGCCGTAACCACTGTAGTTACGACGTAATCCATTTCACGGTTACGCCGTAACGCCTTAAAACTTAAAATTTTTACCACTTGATTACGACGTAACCACCAGAGTTACGCCGTAACCTCCCTCTGAAATCTTAAAATTTTAAATTTTAAACATGTCTAATCCTTGTATACGTTAATGGACTTTGTGGGTATGTTCTCTAGAAACCCTTACGAGACTAAACTCATCCACTTGGGCCACCAAGTGGTTTAAAAGGCTTGTTGCATATGCTAAATGCAATCGTGATTCCTACGAAAGTGAGTTAGGTTTGTATTTCCTGTACACTTCATAATTCTTGTAGAACGATTTTATGCTTTGGTTTGTTTTGTGATCACAGGGGATAAAGAGCTTGCATAAATACGGAAATAATTTAAAGATTTCCGCCAAATTTCAAATATCAAAGCAATGCTCAAGGAGTTTCTTGTCCTAATTCTACTATTTTCTTTTTATTTCATTTCCTTAATGTACAATAGGGATATTGTACAAATCAAGTGGGGGGATGGGAGTAGAATTAATACGTGACGTATGTTTTGCCTTTGATTTTCTAGTTTTCTTTGAAAATTATGCCAATTTTAAAAATTTTGACAAATTTTTCTTAAATAACAAGAATTAATCTTTACCGAATGCACATTACCCTTTATTATTACTTGGTGAGATTTAAGCCTAATATTCCGCTTCCATCATATTACACAAAAATCCACCAAAATATTGAGTGTGCTAGGTAGTATTGTATGACTTTTTGAAAGTGGCTTTGTACATCATTTGAGCGACCTCATTGATTAGCAAGAATAGATGTTCAAGAACGGCGAACATTACGAAATCAACCCCATATAGCCTATTGTGTGTGTTTATCGACTTGTTACACTGACTTGTCGACCTCCCGTGATAAACCCTTTTGTTGCACTCATTATTAGTGCAAGATACCCCTTGATCACCCTTGTTAAACCAATCTATGTTTTCACCCAATGTTATATGTATCATTACACCATTTCGCCTTAACCTACCCTGTAGTCTATAGTTATCTTTGTGTTGAAATATCTGGCTACTTAAGTCTATGGTTCGGGGGAATGGGAACGAAAATTTTATGCATTCGTGGAAGACCAATCAGTTATGATCTACAAAGACCCCCTTGTATCATCACTTTTGACATTGTTCATCTCAAGTGGGAGGATGTACGTATAATATCAAATACTGCAAGGGCAATAATTAAAAGATATAAACTCCTTTAGCATTTGCATGTTTTAAAAGTGTTGTCCCAGGAGTAGAATACCTCTTGTTGGATCCCACTTCAATAGATCGAATTCCTTAAGCTTGTTTAAGGTTTAATTATATTAGATAAATCTAACACAACTATAGTAGAAACTTTATGTGAATATGTTAAAGATTATGCGAAATCTAATCTTTAATATTAGAAGAATTCTTAATGAAATAGTAACACAAGAACACAATTTAACCAACAATAAAAGCTCCAATATTATTATTACAAATAATACGAATACTCTCCTAGTATTAAGGTTATAAAACCTTAAAGCTATAACGATATCAAAACAAAAGATGATATCAAACTCTATACCCTAGGACCTCTTTTTATACTCTAAGGAGTCCTAGTTGATTTACAATATATTCCTAAGATACAGAATATTCTCTATGATCTATTCTATAAATAACTAATACTTATTACGTAAGTAATCTTGATCTCCAATCAATCTTTATCCTTTCTTTTGTCTTTATCCATTCACTTTTGACAGTAGAAACTCTTTCAGCAGTCGTAATCTTTGAGTAGTTGTAACTTTTGTACTAGCAACATTAACTTTTAACACCAGCAGTAGTAACTTATACACTAGCAGCATTAACTTAGTAGCAGTAATACAAACCTTAGCAGTAGTAACTTCAAGAAGGCTTTTAATCCCAACAATCCTCCCCTAAACTTGATATTCTTCTTCAAAATCTTAAGTTTCTTCATTGAAAGCTTCATTAATCACCAGGAGGATGCTTCTAAACACTTCATTTAGGTACATAGCCTTCCTTAAGCTATTTCTTGACCAATCTAAGAAGCTCAAATGCCATTTCACACTCATAATCAACTTGAAGCTTCACATCATTGAACATCTGATGTAGTGTGTGATTTGTAAGTGGATACATCTTCTCAACCAATAGATAAAATAGTATGTTCTGCATTGTTACACAATGAGCTCCACAAGAATCATAAAGCTTCCAGTTCAGCACTTTAACTAATCCTTGTTGATTCTTCCATACATTATCTTCAACGTGATGTTCAAACATGGTCTTTAAATTAAGAAGTAATAAATTATACATGTAATTCACTGGCTTTATCTTCTTAAATCTTGCTTTGACTATACTCCAAAGAACTCCCAAGTCTTCTCTGTCAAAGTTTTTAAGCATCTTTCCAAAAGTTAAATAAATTTGAGTCTTACCATCTACTTTGATAATTTGGAAATAGCTTTTCTTTCCTTCTTTGTAGATCTTATAGTCAACAATGGTTGGAGATTTAGTAGATAAATGTGTAGCATCAATAGTTACATCATCTCTATCATCTAGAATTATTTCCAAACATTACTTAAGCTCTTTAGACTCTTTGTCTTCTTCCAACTTTTGCTTTTCAGAGCTTTCTTATTCCAGCTCTTCTCCTACTCTCTTTAAACTGCTCTTATGTGCTATCTCTGCTTTTGTCTTCTTGGAACTCTCTTCCACCAGCTCAGTTCTGTAGTTAACAAAGGTATTCACCCTTTTCATTTCTTTGTCAAATAATTCTTGAATATTAGCAAAGGACTTGTTCTTTTAAATTTTTATGCTTTCATCCTTCCATGTTTTTCAGATAAGTACACATGATACTCCTTTGTTGAGCTCTTGTTGGTGGTTTGTTCCTCTTTTCTTCTGCTCTCTTAGCTACAAATTGTTTTCTTCTTTGCTCTAGGAATTATACAAACAATCTTGCCTTTTCTTCATCAGTCAATTCATCTTACTCTTGAGCTTGCATTCTTTGAGCCAACTAATAATCAGCATCAATTTTAGCCTGAACATCATCCCAAGCTATGTTAGCTTCTTCAACTTGTTGATCTTTTTCTCTGGCAAGCCTTTCTTCTTCCTCTTCTTTAGCTTGTAGCTTGAAGGCAAGTTCTTCATCAATCCTGAGTAGTTCTTTCTTAGACATTTTCTTCACAGGTTATGGTTTAACAATTTTGCCTTTACCCTTGTCTTGAGCCTTGACCTGTGATGGTTGTTGTGAAGAAACTGTTGGTGTAGGTGCTTGCTTATGTTCATGAATAACCAGCCCTTTTGCTCTGGGTCTTGTGCTATCAGCTGTAATTGTTGTAGCATCAGTTGTTGTTGTAAGTGTTGGCATTGTTATACACTGCTTTGGTTATTGTATCACAACCTTATCAGTCTTAGATTTTGCACTCTTTAACTCTGCCAGTGCTTGAGCCAAAGTTATTTCAACATCAGTTATTGCAGTAGTTGTAGTTATAGCAGCACTAACTTGAATTGTAACATCAATTTCTTCTTCAACCACACTTCTTGTTTCCTCAACAGTATTAACAACATCTACACTTTCAACAATCACCTCATCACCATCTAAGTCATTAACACCAAACATATCTTCATCAGTCTGAACATTGACCAAGTAAATGTCTTCATTAGCATCAAGATCAGCTATCCTCCCCTGTTTGGATGCATCCTCTTCACCCAAACCTTCTTTATCAAAGGATTCTACTCTTCTAGATGAACCAATCTTGTATAATACTTTAAGCCCATGAGTTCTTGACTTATTTCTCCTCTCTATCTTCTTGACCCTCCTTTTCAAACTTGCAATCTTATTAGCTTGAGTGGTCTTTATAGTCTCCAAATTAAGAACTCTTAATTGTAAAGTTGTACATAATGCCATCAATTCCTGAAGTTTCAGACTATCCTCACCACTTCGAAGTATGTTACCTCTTTCGAGCAGTGGATCATTGGAATGTTTAGATACATTCTCAAACCTAGTTTGAGCAATAGTATCCCCCATGGTTTCTTGGCACCTAGGACCACTACCTAAACTAGTTCCTGGAGAACTTGGTTCATTAAATGTTGCCTTGGATCGGGTCTTATTGATGTTACCCCTATCATGTTATGCATCTAAGCTAGTAGCAGTAGTGGCAGCCCTCACCAAACTGTAATCCATCTCCTCATTGACAGTCTCATCTGCTACATTGTCTGTAGGACCACTAGACTGAGGTATCTCAGTGTCCTTTCTCTTTGGCTTCCTAGGTTTTTACCTTTTTGAGGTTGAGATGTTGATGGTTGAATAAAAGTGGGTATGTGATGGGGATCTATAGGTATTGCTGAACCTTCACCCATTTCTGCTTGATCTTGTACCACCATTGTTTGGAATAATGGTGTTTTCCTTCCAGATAAACCTTTCCCTACCCTTCTCATATTCCTAAATATCTTCTTAGTGTGAGAGGGTGTAACATAAATCCTCTTGTGACTTGGCAGGACATCAAGTTGTTGATTCACAAACATTTGTACAAACCTTGGATACATAAATATTTTCCCACATTATCTAAGTTCTTCACCATACTTTAAAAATGTATTTTGAAAAATTAAACTTCTTGTTTGTAGCTAAACAGATAATTGCAAAAGCCATAGTGCTACTAAACTCATTACATGCAGTAGTCTTAGAACTTAGGCATTGTAGAATAATATGAATAAGGAATTTCCATTGTAGGGAAAAGAATGCCTTATAGAAAGTAAGATTCTGTGAAAGTTTCTCATACCCCATTAGTGTAAGTTGTTCAAAGATAGTAGCATTGGGTAGACAATCAACTCCTTCAGCATCTTCTAGTTGAAGATCTCTTCTCACAGTTGATTCAGTTATGATTATCTTCTTCCCATCCACTAGGGCTTGTAACTGTACTTCCCCATTGATAGTTTTTACCTTGACAGTAGCCCAGAATTGTTCAACGCACAAAGTGTATATAGTGGGATTGATCGTTAGTGCATATCTTATAGGATTTTCATTCAGAAAATCCACTATCTGTTCAAACCCTTCACTTTCAGCGGGTTTAGCCAAAAATGTGACCATATTATGAGTATCAGCAAACTTTAGGGTCATCATTGTGTTGGATTTTGATGATGAATGATGAAATTGAGTTAGGGTTTGTGAATAAAGAGAATACAAAAGTATGAAATCAATCAAATGAGTGATTGAAACTCTTAATCGAAGTATTTATGAAAATACCCTCAACAACATTAACCATCACCAGCAGTAGTAAGTTTATGCCTAACAACATTAACTTCCACCAGCAGTAGTAAGTAACCTAGCAGTAGTAACTCAGCAGTAAATTATGCCTAACAGCATTAACTTACAACCAGCAGCAGTAAGTTATGCCTAGCAGCATTAACATTGAGTCACCAGCATTAACTCTAATTCCATTCCAAACAGCGTATCCATTAATAATAAATGTCCTATCTTTCTATATTTAACTCACTTTTTCTCTCAATTCTTTTTCTTACTTGTACACTCTGTCTGTTTTTATATCACACATCTCTCTTTCTGTTTTTATGCTCACTTTTTCTCTCATTTCTTTTTCTTACTAAAACACTCTGTCTGTTTTTATTCCACACATCTCTCTTTCGGTTTTTATTCTCACCAACTCTCTCAATTCTTTTACTCACCAAAACTCTCTGTCTATTTTCTCTAATAACCAGCTTTTTCATTATCAATCTAACACTTTTCTTTGCTTTTTCTACAAAATGTTAGTCGAAAAACCAAGAAAACACAATCCATAGCAACTTTCACAGTATTAATTATACCTAGCAGTATTAAGTATAACTAACAGCAGAAACTCAGCAGTATTAAGTATAACTAGCAGCACTAATTACACTTAACAGCAGAAACTTTTAATGACATGAATAACAATACCGATTCAGATAAAACTCTACAAAAACGTGAAGAGATAAAAGACTTTAAGGATTTAGCATTCTAATACTAGCAATCAAATATTACTGATTCATACAAAACTCTACAAAAACATGAAGAGATAAAAGACTTTAAGGATTTAACATTCCAATACTAGCAATCAAATATAGAAATCTACTTACATCAAAAGCTTTTATAAGCAAATATGCAACATTCTTGTCAGTATGGATTTTAACCATTTGAATCAATTTCTTATCATTGCAATCTCTAATAAAATGATGTCTAATATCTATATGCTTTGTTTTTGAATGAAAAACAGGATTTTTTAATTATGCAAATAGTACTGTTATTGTCAATAAAGATTTTGGTATGCATAAAATTGTACCCATAATCAAGTAGTTCATTCTGAATCCAAAGCACTTGTCCACAACAACTTGAAGCAGCCATACATTCAGCTTCTATTATGGAATTTTCAACTACTGTCTATTTTTTGCACTGCCATGATATTAATCTACATCCAAGAAATTGACAACCTCATGTTGTAGACTTCCAATCCAAGCTTGCTCCAGCATAATCACTATTAGTGTATGCTACCAAATCAAAAGGAGAATCTTTTAGATACTAAATGCCTAAT
>BQNB010028525.1:40948-56574 GCA_026074375.1 Tanacetum coccineum
GACTAAAAGTAAGTGTAAACAATAAAGTAAATTGCATAAATCCTCCCTACCTGGGACAAAAAGTAACGGTGTCAAAATCATCAATTAGGTTCATAAATCACCTTTGAGATACATATTTGACTATATTAAATCAACATTATGACAAGGACCATAGGATTAACTAAACAATATCTGTTGGGATTCTTAATTTGATGAGACAAAATGAAGACGAATGAAATAAGAGGGACTAATCTGGGACTAATTCAACATTATGGGAAGTTACAAGATAAATATCATTAATGTGGTTTTTAATGATAAGCGTTACAAGTTGAAGATAAATATCATTAATGTGGTTTGAATACTAATTAATGTTGATAAGTGTCAATTAAGTTTTCCTTTGTAACGTCTTATGGTCTCTATTATATAAAGAGATCATAGGCGTGTAGTTTTATCCATCCATCCATAGAAAACACAGACTTCTCCAATGAGAGTCTGATTACAAAGTGTGTGTGCTTTGTATATTAGTTAGTTAGTTAGTTAGTACACCATAGTAGTTGGTGTAGCCCCATGTTATAGGTTGGGGTAAATAGGAATCGTTCAATGAAAAACCTTGTTCAATAACAATTGTGTTTGTTTAATTCCGCTGTGCATAATTGTTACAATTGTTATTGGTAAAACGATCCTAGATGAGTTTAAAACGATCTTATCAATTGGTATCAGAGCCATGGGGCTCTTGATCTAGGATCTACAAGGTTTTTGAAGAAACCCTAAAACCCTAATTTTCAAGAAATCGATTTGTGGTTAAAGTTTTATGGGGTTTTTGAGTTAATTGATATATCAATATTTATAATTGTCCTCTCTACCTTAATTGGTATGCAATACAATTGTAAATCATTGTTACTATCAAGGGTTTCTATGAAGAATGAAGGCACTGCTCAAGGTACTGTTCGAAAGTACTGCTTCTATTCGAAAGTACTGCTCATTATGCTCAAAGTACTGCTCGTTGTGAAAGTACCGCTGTTATGTTCGAAGGTACTGCTAGTTTCATCCGAGAAGTTAGTTTATACTGCTAGCTTTGTTCGATATCGGACAGAGCGTAATTTTTGGTTCTCGGATGTGAAGACGATATCGTACAGTGCATATTTTTGGATGGATTTGAATCTCAAATGCTTCGTTTAAGGGGAAGATAATAATGGCTCGTATTTGGAGATTTATTGAAGAGGTGATTATGAAGAAAATCGAATATTGCTTATTTGATGTCGTAGTTGAGTTTCACAGGTGCGTGTCTTATCATATCTTAAAGTTGTGGTTGGCTTTTAAGATAACTTGTTCGTGCTTACAATGGTGTGACGAAGACTTGACGAATCTAGCAAGGGTGTGTGATTTTTCTTATGGTGCTTAATGCTCACACTTGCTATCACTTTAAGGAGTTACGTTGTTGTGCTCAGTGTCTCATATAGATGAGGATTTTGTCAAGAGGTTGCGGTCTACTTATATTTCATAGATTTACTTATAAGTTCGACGTCACGTGGATAGTGCAAGACATAAGACACAAGTTTGGGAAATTCAACTTCTTCAACAAATTTGTTATACTCAGTTTTCTTCATCAGTAATCATTACATAGAGCCTACATAGTTCGAGATTCAAGAGATGGTAAACATATGGGTTTCAGGGGAAGCTTATTGTTTAAATGTTTTCCATCTACATGCACCACTCCACTGAGGGGAAGTGTTTCAGTACTACTGTTGATTTTCTTTTATTTTTTTTCTACTACTGCTAGTTTATATTTCTACTGCTCAAAGTCATTTTTCGTATTATGCTTCATGGAGGGTATTTTGAGTATTTGAAGGCTGGATTAGTAGTTGTGGTATATGATTTGTAGCTGTTACGTTCACAAGTTGCGTATCTACACAAGACCCCTATTGGATGATTACAAAAAGGGGAAGAAGATTTATGATTTGCAGCTTATTATTTTATGTGGTGGCATGTTCAAGGAGATCATAAGTTAAGGGGAAGCTATCTACAAAGGAAGAGATTGTTTCATTCAGGGAGATGATTACATCTCAACTTCTCTGGAAGCTTTGGCTTTATGATGAAGATTCGTACCACGATTTTTTTTGTTTTTCTTCATCAAATTAGGGAAGAATGTTGGATTACTTAATTTGATGAGACAAAATGGGAGACGAAATGAAATAACGAGGGGATTATCCTGGGACTATTCAACATCTTATGGGAAGTTACAAGTAATATCATTAATGTGGTTTTGACTACAATAATGTATAAAGCATAATGTTGATAAATATCAGTAATGTGGTTTGAATACTAATTATTGGTTGTTAAGTGCTCAATGAAGTTTTCCTTTGTAAGTCTTATGATCTCTCTCCTATTAGAGAGATCATAGAATTGCATGCTTTGGCCAAATTGCAACATTTGTCCTAAATAGTTTTTAAGCGCAGAGATCGTCCTTGTGGAAAACCTTTTTGCAAATTTTGGTCCCTGACAGGGACTAAAAGTAAGTGTAAACAATAAAGTAAATTGCATAAATCGTCCCTACCTGGGACAAAAAGTAACGGTGTCAAAATCATCAATTAGGTTCATAAATCACCTTTGAGATACATATTTAACTATATTAAATCAACATTATGACAAGGACCATAGGATTAACTAAACAATATCATCGATTAAGTTTATCGACGATATTGATTAGTTAATATTATGGTCCTTGTCATAATGTCGATTTAATATAATCAAAACTATAAACATACACTACAATCAGTCTTAGTAGTGGTTATTTAAGACGCTTTCAGCCTAGTAGTGAACTCAGTTTTATAAAGTTGATTTTTTTTCTATATTAATGTATAGTATTATGGTTTATGTTATTACATGTTTTGATGTTATCAAAAATATAAAAACTGAGTGCAAATATTAAAGGTTTTATACTCTATATACCACTATTAACGGTCCTAATAAGCAGTGTAAATCCTTCAAGTTGCTTTGCAGTTAATAAAGTTGTTCCCACCGGCAAGCGCGTACTCTTTTTTTGTTCATATGCTTTGCTATATCTTGTCATCAATCCTTTCAATATTTCATGATGAGGAAGTTGAAACAAGTAGATCATCCATATAAAAAGTGAGTTGCGACATCCCTTATATCTTCACAACTCGTTTTCCCTTTATCATCAATGACAAACTTTGTTGACCTTACAAACGATATTCTGACCAATATAATGAGATTGGATGCCTTGGAAGTGGCACGTTTGAAGAGTTGCACTACGGCATTATGATTTCTTCTCGGAGAAAGGGAGTTTGCAGAACATATAACTCTCGCCCTCGGAGTGAAACTTGGAATTATTTACATTTGCAACACAATAATATGAGTGGTTCCGTTATCGGAACTCGTTTGAGCGATGGTCGCAAAAACTATTTTAGCTTTAACATCTTACAGGTGTTGTTGTTAGGTTTAGGAAAAAGACTCGGTCACCCCGTGTATTTTATCATTTAATCTAGCTCGTAGTTTAACATGTAATGTGTAACATTCGGTAATGGGCCGAGTATTAATCCCATCGTGTAAGCCCATTCTATAGGCCATAAGGCCAGTTTTGTAAACATATATAAACCTCTTCCATCTCATAGAAGAGGTGGTTAGTCATTTCATTTATGCAAGTAAACATTTTTCTCTCACTAGACTTTTCTCTCTAGTATTTCTCTCTCTAGGATTTGACTCAACCCATAATCTTCCATTGTGTTATGATTTCCAATATCCTATAATTGGTATCAAAGCCCATGGGATGATTAGCTCGTTTGTGTGTGCATTTTTCTAGCTTGATTTGGATCAAAATTGTATTTTCAAGGTTTATGGCTCATTTTACACATTTCTTCTAGATTTTGATCTTGGGTGGGTTAAAGTTTAGGTGTTTGTATTAGCTATAACCTTGTAGTACTTAGTAGTGTAGAAGTAATCAAGCAAAAACGTTCAAAAGGGTGACTTTTAGGTGTTTTTTGGTCCAAAGTACGTTTTTTTAAGTAGCGGTTTGGTATTCTGGTTAACTTTTCTTCGCAACGGTTTGACTAAATCGTACAGTACGTCAGCGGTTAGTCAGACTGCATAGTACGTCAGCGGTTTGTCGTATTCGCACAGCGATTTTCTCCTCTGTTGTAGCGGTTTGTCTGTTACTACCAGCGGTTTGCTAGTAGCGGTTTACAGGTTTTGAAGATATTTTTTTCTAAGGTGATTTGGGAAACAAACCTCTGCCAATTTGATTTCTTGGCAGCGGTTTGGTGATTTTTCTGTGTAGCGGTTTACTAGTAGCGGTTTAGTAGTAGCGGTTTGTCAAGGAAAAGGTTTACCATTTGTAGCGGTTTAGTGTGTAGCGGTTTGTTGCAGGTTTTTTTGAAGTTTTTTCCAAGGTCGTTTGGGAAACAAACCTCTGGGCAATTTTCTTCTTGGCAGCGGTTTGGTGGATTGTTCTTCATAGCGGTTTGAGTCTAGCGATTTGGCTGAATTCAAGTTATCACAACGGTTTAGCTTGGCAACAGTTTGGTAACTGTGCCAGCGGTTTGAGCTACTGTTCTTGGACTTTTGGACAAATTTGACACTTGGACCACATTTGGACTTAAAACATAACAAACTAAAACAACAAATCATCAAAACACATAATCAATTATCACCACTTTTAACACACAATCACTCATCATTGTAATGATCCAATCATATCATTTCACAATGGCTAATATGTCTGAAGACATTCAGTGTGCCGGTTCTGATACCCGCCCACCAATGCTTGATAAAGCTGATTTTGAGTCTTGGCAACAACGCATCCGTCTGTATTGCAGAGGAAATGATAATGGGGAAAACATTCTCAAGTCGATTGATGAAGGCCCATTTCAGATGGGGAAGTTCTGAGAAACACTTGCTGAAGGTGAAGAAGGTGCACTTCATCTGGGCCCAGAACAGGATAGAGTCTTTTCTGACTTTACACCAGAAGAAAAAGAGAGGTATAAAGCTGACATTTGTGCCACGAATATCATTCTTCAAGGGTTACCAAAAGATATCTACACACTCATCAATCACTACACAGATGCCAAAGACATTTGGGATAATGTCAAGATGCTGTTGGAAGGTTCTGAGCTAACCAAAGATGATCATGAATCACAGTTGTATGATGACTTTGAACATTTCCGCCAGAACAAAGGCGAAACAATCCACGAATACTATGTCAGGTTCACAAAGCTCATCAATGACATGAGAAACATCAAGATAACTATGCCCAAGATGCAGCTAAACTCCAAATTTGTAAACAATGTGTTTCCTGAGTGGGGGAGATTTGTGACTGAAGTCAAGCACAACAGAGGTTTGAAATCATCCAACTACGATCAGTTGTATGCCTATCTGAAGCAGCACGAGGTCCATGCTAATGAGAACAACATGATACTTGAAAAGTTCTCACAACCAACTTCTGACCCTCTTGCTTTAGTATCTGATGCTTCACTTCATCATTATCCACCACAATCATCTACATTTCCTCAGGCTGCATCTCAACCACCACTTGCTGATACCACACAACTGGATTCAAGATTTACCCCAACTGATAACTTGATTGAAAGTTTAACCAAAACACTTGCTCTACTTACCCAATCATATAAAGCACACCTTCCTCAAACAAACAATCAACTCTGAACCTCGTCTAACACTAGGAACCAAGCCACAGTTCAGAAAGGCAGGGTGGTAGTTCAAAATGTTCAGGGAAATCAGAACAGAGGTCAGGGGAACAGAGGTCAGGGGAATAATGCCAGGGGCGTAGTTGCAGTTGGCAATGGGGGAGTTCAAAACAGGGGTGCCAATGCCAATCAGGGTCAAGCAAATCCGATAAAGTGTTATAATTGTAATGGCATTGGGCACATTGCAAGACAATGTACTCACCCAAAGTGTCCATAAAACTCTGATTACTTCAAGGACAAGATGTTGTTGATGCAAGCTCAGGAGAATAAAGTGGTTTTGGATGAAGAACAGTTGTTGTTTATTGCTGGTGGTCTGGATAACTCGTTTGATGATGATGTAGATGAGGAACCAGTACAAGATTTGGCACTCAACCAGGACAACATATTTCAAGCAAATGAATGTGATTCCTTTGACTCTGATGTTGATGAAGCTCTTACTGCTCAGACCATTTTCATGGCCAATCTATCATCCGCGTCTCCAATCTATGATAAAGCTGGTTCATCATATGATTCTGACATCATATCTGAGGTCGTACAGATCGTCCTTTGGTATTTGGACTCAGGCTGCTCAAAACATATGACTGGGAATCGCTCATGGCTTAAGAATTTCATGAAAAAGTTCATCGGGACAGTCAAATTCGGGAATGATCATTTTGGTGCTATTATGGGTTATGAAGATTATGTGATTGGTGACGGTGTGATCTCCAGGGTATATTATATGGAAGGACTAGGGCACAATCTTTATACTGTCGGGTAATTTTGTGATTCAAACCTTGAAGTTGCATTTAGAAAACACTCGTGCTTTGTTAGAGATATGAATGGTGTGGACTTACTCAAAGGCAATCGTGGCATGAATCTATACACCATCTCTATTGAAGACATGATGAAGTCCTCCCCCATCTGCTTATTGTCCAAAGCCTCCAAAAACAAATCATGGTTGTGGCATCGTCTATTAAACCATCTGAACTTTGGTACCATCAACGATCTTACACGAAAAGATTTGGTACGAGGCTTGCCACGGTTGAAGTTCAAGAAAGACCATCTTTGCTCGGCTTGTCAACTAGGAAAGAGCAAGAAGTATACCCATAAACCCAAAACTAAAAACACCATTATGGAAGTCCTACATACCCTTCATATGGACTTGTGTGGACCAATGCGGGTGCAGAGTATTAATGGGAAGAAATACATCTTGGTCATCGTTGATGACTATTCAAGATTTACTTGGGTAAAGTTTTTGAGATCAAAAGATGAAACGCCAGAGTTTGTTATTACTTTTCTAAAGCAAATTCAAGTTGGTCTTAATAAAACTGTCAGATACATCTGAACAGACAATGGCACAGAGTTCGTTAACCAAGTTCTGACTGCATTCTATGAAAGTGTCGGCATCTTTCACCAAAAATTTGTTCCGAGAACTCCACAGCAGAACGGCGTTGTTAAAAGACGGAATCATACACTTGTGGAAGCTGCTCGGACGATGCTGTTATTTTCAAAAGCTCTGATGTTTCTTTGGGCAGAAGCTGTTGCTACTGCTTGTTACACCCAAAACAGATCCCTATTTCATACTCGTCTCAACAAAACCCCATATGAGCTTGTGCATGACAAGAAGTGTGATCTTACATTTTTCTGAGTTTTTGGTGCTCTTTGTTACCCTACAAATGACAGTAAAGACCTTGGAAAGTTGTAAGCAAAAGCCGATATTAGGATTTTCATTGGTTATGCTCCCAACAAGAAGGCTTATAGAATCTACAACAAGAGAACCCGATGAATCATGGAAACAATTCACGTTCAATTCGATGAGCTGACTGAGCAAATGGCTCCTGTGCATATCAGTTCAGGACCCGAGCCTAATTTACTGACGCCTGGACCAATTAGTTCAGGGCTCATACCTAATCATGTCCCTGCAGCACCTTATGTATCACCAACTAATAAAGAGTTGGAGATCTTATTCCAGCCGATGTTCTATAAATACTTTGAACCCCCTAGTGTAGAAAGACCGGTTCCCTCTGCTCCTGCAGTTCAAGCTCCTATCATTTCAGCCGGTACACCTTCTTCTACCACAATTGATCAAGATGCACCCTCCACAAGTCAATCACCGTCATCAGCCGGAGTACTACCTCCTATCTCTCACCAAGGTGTTGCAGCTGGACCTATCTTAGAAGACAATCCTTTTGCTCAGGCTGCTATTGATCCCTTTGAAAATCCTTTTGCTCCAGAACCTAGTTCTGCTGAGTCATCATCAAGGGATGTTAATACAGCTGAACCAATTCATGTCACTCAACCACATGATCATCTTAGAAAATGGACACGGGATTACCCGATTGACAATATAGTTGGTAATCCTTCTCGTCCGGTATCCACAAGAAAACAATTAGCTACCGATGCCTTGTGGTGCTTTTACCATTCTGTACTTTCGAAAGTCGAACCCAAGAATTTCAAGTCAGCAATTTCTGAAACATGCTGGTTTGAAGCTATGCAAGACGAAATCCACGAGTTTGATCGACTTCAAGTATGGGAATTAGTACCTAGACCAGACTGTGTCATGGTAATCGCTCTCAAGTGGATTTACAAGGTCAAACTTGATGAGTATGGTGATGTTTTGAAGAACAAGGCACGATTGGTAGCCAAAGGATATCAACAAGAGAAGGGTATCGATTTTGAAGAATCGTTTACACCGGTTGCACGGATTAAGGCTATCAGAATCTTCATTACAAATGCCGCCAACAAAAACATGACCATCTATTAGATGGATGTCAAGACTACATTTCTGAATGGCGAGCTGAGAGAAGAAGTCTACGTCAGTCAACCCGAGGGCTTTGAAGATCCAGAGTTTCCTACTCATGTCTATCACCTGAAGAAGGCTCTTTATGGCCTAAAGCAGGCTCCACGATCATGGTATGACACTCTCTCAAAGTTTCTTCTGGCAAACAAGTTCTCCATGGGTGTCGTTGATCCAACGTTGTTCACTCACAAATCAAGCAAAAATATTCTTCTCGTTCAAATATATGTATATGGCATAATATTTGCCTCGAATGACCCTAATGCTTGTGAAACATTTTCGAAAGAGATGAGTTTAAAATTTCATATGTCAATGATGGGACAAATGTTGTTTTTCTTAGGATTACAAGTTTCTCAAAGTCCCGGAGGCATTTTTATTCACCAATCTAAATATGCTCTCGAAACTTTAAAGAAATATGGAATGGATTCTTGTGACCCTGTAGACACACCAATGGTGGATCGATTGAAACTAGATGAGGATCCCTCAGGGATTTCGGTTAACCAAACTTGATTTCAAGGTATGGTCGGCTCCCTCATGTATCTCACCATTAGTAGACCGGATCTTGTTTTCACCGTATGCATGTGTGCAAGGTATCAGGGAAAGCCTACCAAAAAGCACCTTGAGGCAATTAAACGGATCTTTCGGTACCTCAAAGGAACCATTAACATGGGTCTTTGGTATCCGAAGGACGCCGCTATCGCACTAACGGCTTATGCAGATGCGGATCATGCGGGGTGTCAAGACACAAGGAAAAGTACGTCGGGTAGTGCTCAGTTTCTTGGAGATCAACTTGTGAGCTGGTCATCAAAGAAGTAGGAAAGCACTTCTATCTCAACCACAGAGGCTGAATACATTGCCGTGTTAGGTTGTTGTGCTCAAATCCTATGGATGTGATCACAGCTTTCTGACTACGGCTTTGCATTTAATAAGATACCTCTTTATTATGATAACAAAAGTGCTATCGCTCTCTGCTGCAACAATGTCCAGCATTCTCGGTCAAAGCACATCGACATACACCACCACTTCATTCGAGAGCAAGTGGAAAATAGTGTGGTAGAATTGGACTTCATGTCGACAGACTACCAACTCGCGGACATATTTACAAAGGCATTGCCAAGAGAGCGATTCGAATTTATACTCTCGTGACTTGGAATGAAGAGTATGTCCCCGAAAACTCTTAAACGTCTTCGGGAAGGGGAAGATGAGTAAAAGATCATCTTTGTGTATCCTATGTATATAGTTAAAATCAAAAAGAAAATAGAAAAATATAAAACATATAAAAACCATAAAAATTAAAAAATAGAAAATACCAAAAAGAATTTTTCAAAGACATGTCTTTTGTCAATCGATAATATTTATGGGCTTAGAAATGTCGTTCAATAATCACACGGGCCTTTAAAAAAAGTTCGAGCAGAAGTTCAAACATTTTAAAACATGTCTTAATGGCTTGCAGTTATTTCTGACTGCAACCCGCTTTTCAATATAAGGAAAGCATGTCACAAAAAAGACAGATGTTCCTAACAATAGGTAATTCAGTTTTCCCGGGCATGGATTACTTTACATACATGCATCCTAGGAATGATGTACGTTTCAGTGCATTATTTCTTCTTCAAGAAGAGAAGTCTTCTTTTTCATAACTAAATAATTTTTTCTTAATTGATTCTTCAAAACAAAAATAAGCTATAAGCATGAGCTTATTTGAAAATAAGCAAAAGAATAAGCATAAGAAATAAGCATAAAGATAAAAAGCATTAATAAAATCAACCTTAAAAAAGCATCTTCATTCATGAAAAAAATAGCCAATATAATAAGTTGAGAATAAGCTAAAAAGCTTTTACAATAATAAGCTAAAATAAGCTAAACTATTCTACTCCTAAAATAAACTAACCTACACTACTTTTTTAATAAACTAAATCTCCCTCCCTACAGCTGCTGCGTGTTATTTATATAGCCCCAAGTATGCGGGGGTATATTCGTCATTTCAGGACTTCATCCAATGATATTGCTGGATCTAGGGGTATATTAGTCTTTTGGCACTCCACCAACCGCCTCATGATTGCCAATGATTGGCACGGATCCATACACGCCTGACCTCGTACTCTAACACAAACATAGAAAAACACGCACACCTCGTACTGACACAATGCGCCAGTGCCACGTGGTCACGCTCTGATTGGCCAGCCACCACCCTGAACAGTACCTAGTTCGTACTAACAGAGTGACCTGCCACCCGTTCTTGTTACCATCGTACTGACATGTCAAGCTGACATTTCAGTCTGTACCTCTTACCTCAAATCTGACATTCAAATCATTTAGATTGGCCACGGTGTCACCACCTGGAGTGGTGCCACTTGGCGTAACACTGTTCCATCACCGTCGATCCAATCGCCAACCCGGACCACCGGTCAAAACGGTGGTCAACGTGTAGGGGTCAACGGTGGTCAAAACGGCGGTACCAACACGCCAGGACCACCGGTCGAAACAACTGGCATAGCGTCAACGACGTTCCAAACTAGACGGACCAACTACGTCACATCCCCGCTGGACCACCGTTGGACCACCGGTCAACGGTGGTTGACTACCAGTCAAGGCGGGGTCAACAGTTGGGCCGGGTCAGTATTGGATTGGGTCCGGGTCGGGTCTGGATCGGGTCCGGGTTGCCATGTGTCACCACCTGAGTGGTGCTACGTGGCGTAGCAACAATTGCCCCAAGCATTTGGCATTGCACGATTCGAACCATAGACCTCTCGGTCATGGCTTTAGGAACCCCACATGTGCATGCTGCGCTAGAGCAGCATTACATTTTTATTATGCAAAGATTAGTATATAACCCTTTATTGGCATTTGGTCCTGGTCCATAGACTATCAACAAGGTTTCAAACAAAGCCGATGAAAAAGGATCAAATAAAAGTTCAAGAATAGAAAGGCCGGTACCGTTGGACCTCCCATCGTTTTTTCCGTGCTCTGCCTCTTTCACATGGTGTGATCAAGGAATATTCATGACTTCGTTTGGACCTTGATAAATGTGTAAACGTCGTCGAAAGTCACCCAAAAATTACCGTTTTTGCTTCGTTTTCAATCCTTTTTACTTGTAAGACATAAAAACACAATACCAAAACAATTAGCAAACATAATTATCTATAGTTGTAGTGTTTTTAGGTTTAGGGTCCTTTTATAGTGTTTATTACGGGGGTAACAAAATATGTATATTTTAGCCAATATCAATAATCGAGCAACTGGACAAACTCAATAATCATAATAGTTGTAATAAGAGGTATCCAATATATTCGTAATCGTTAGGTAGAAGAGAAACTTGCTGACTACACAACTAAGCCCAACAAAATCGCTCATTAGTTAAGAGAAGAATTCTCTAACTATACAACTATCCTTATCATGAACGCACATATGACAACATCTTACATTACCCTTTTACAAACAAACATTGATCAATGCAATCATGGGCACAAGTATACGTGTAGGCCATCATAATTATAATTGCATCCTTTCACACGTATACTTACTTCTAAGACTACACATCTCAATGATAATGCACATATACCACATAGCAAATCTTGCACGACTCCAATATACACTAACACGATGATCCACCAAAACAATATTTATTTTTATAAAGATAAAATCAAAAACAAAAGCCTCATAGTGCCTTAAAATACGAAATATCCAAAAGAAATCATCGATAATAGCAACGTGTCGAGGTAGAAGACGAAATAAACTTATGCTGGGCTTCGCTTGGGTTTGACTTTACTTTTTAAGAGTCACCCGACTCTACTGGTCCAGGCCTACTACGAGCATCCGACAGGAGATCTGAGTCGATCTCCTTCTTCGACTCTTCAACTACCCTTTCTCCTTCGGTCCCTCGAAAGGCTCCTCTTTAATTGGCTCCTCTTCCAAATCTTCTAATATCGAGTAGCTCGTAGGTCGAAATAAAACTCTTAGTAAAACAAGAAAACAAAACGCCTAGATAGCTAAACATATAGATCCTATTATGCTGCTATATCAACGACTCTTAGGTTATAGTCTAGGTCAAACCACATACTTCACTATAACTAATGGCTCTGATACTTAATTTGTCACACCGCAGCTAAGGTCGAAACGCGAGGCGTAACAAGATAGGCATCATCACAACACATTGGTTTCAACAATAAAGGATAACTAGAATGCAACTAAATAAAATCTAAAGTGTTATGATGATACCTAACACAAGTGAGGTCTTGTATTGAGGTTAATCGCACACACAATATATAGACAAAGAAAGTAAATCCAAACGTAACAACATGATTATTCAAAAATATCTAAAGTAGGAAAGTAATAAATGAAGTCTCTAGCAAAAAAGGCTCTAAAAATGCAGGTTTCCTAAAGTCTCTCTAGCCACGCAACTTAACATCCTTAGCCTCACTATGCTCACCTGAAAATGATACTTTAAAACATCAACAATAATGTTGGTGAGATTCCACTATGATTTAACATAAAGAACTTACTATTTGCTGCGAAACCGAATCATTAGAACATACAAGATATTATTATACAATGCAGCAATCTAAATCATCACGACAAACGGATCACACATATCGGGCTTACGATTAGCACTGCACATACAAGCCAACCAAGCTCACAACCCAAAAATGTACCCCACAGTATGAGGGTATTAATGGCGTACCCCTCCGATCCAAATCACCACACAACATGGGGTAGGCGTACCCCTCCGATCCAAATCATCACACATCATGGGGTAGGCGTACCCCTCCGATCTAAATCAATATCACGAATCACACTAAGTAGGCATACTCATCTGATCCCAATCAATATCATAAATCACACTGAGTAGGCGTACTCATCCAATCCCATTTAATATCATAAATCACACTGAGTAGGTGTACTCATCCGATCCCATACAATACCAACATGTAACACATAGTCATATAATAGTCATGTAATGTCCAAAAACAAGAAAACAATTATTCGCAGCAATGAAAACATTTCAAAACCATTTAGTATCATTTTCACCCCAAGAAAACATAGAAAAAGGGGCTATGAATACTCACCTCAAGCTTCATAAACGCGCACACAAATTCCAAGCAAAGTCTACACAAACAGAATCTACGTGTTACGCATGATTAAGGTTTCACGGCCTTAAACATGTAACTTTTCAATTGATAGATACAAATGTCAATAATATTCTTATAAACACCCTACCATACATTCCATACTTTATTTATACTCTAAATACCTTAAATCTCTTTATTCAGGTTTTTAGATTACAACAGAATTTTGTAGTCGCTTCATGATCACTAATAAAATATTAAATGACCCAATTATATTTCCATACTGCATTTCCTACATCTTCAATGAGTTGTATAACTACTTCAATTTTTAGAAAAAAATAACAATAAGTCTAGCTATTTTAAAAAAATCAACATCGCAAAGTGTCCAGAAATTAACCTGATTGGACCACTCAAAAGTTTGACTCGACCAAACCCATTTAGACACTTGGGAAAAATCTAAAAAAATTCTATAAATTCATAGACATCATGAACTTGCTACAATAGCAATCCCATCAATTAAAAAGACGTTTTGATATGGTTTTTGACCTCACAATCACAACCCATAATTTGCCCCTAAAACTCAGTTTTGACAACGAATTTTGTATAATTATTTTGACTGAATTTCACTTAATTTTAATTCATGAAACCACTTGGGTTAGAAAGTAGACTCTCTGTAGTTAATTTTAGGCTCAAGAAAATCAATAAAAGCTATCCGTATGACCGAGTTATGGCTCTCGCAAGATGACCTAAAATTCTGCCCATATTTCAATTCTGAATTTACCATAATGAAACCTAATTAAAGATACCCAAACCCTAATTATTATACCCAAATTAATATCAAATTATCATAACATCATAATTAAAATATTTTTACAAAACCCTAATCCATTAATTTATTTGTTACATATTTAATACAATAATTAAAGCATAGATTTGATTACTAGAATAAAGATTTGACAAAAAAAATAAGATTTAGAAAGATGATCAAACCTTGATCTTGAAAGCTTAAAAAAAATCTTCAATGGAGGCTAGGATAGGGTCTTTTTAGTCTACACAGATAGAAGAAAAAATAGGAATACAATTTAAGGTTTTATAAAATACTGATTTGAGTTACACTTGGAGTTGGACTCTTCTTTTTTTTTTCTTTGAACTGATCCAACAAACACCCCTTTAAATAATTAATTTTTTTTAATTATTTTACTTAATAATTTCGTTCTCCCCCCTCCATATATTATTTATATAATTTTTTTAAATACAAAATTATTTACTATTTATTTACCTTAAATACTTAAATAAATACATAACTTAAACAAAATACTTACACTACTTATTATTATTTTTCCAAAATTATTATTTACTTATTAGTTTATATATATATTATATAAAATCTCAATTCACTAATTAATCTCAACTCAAAATTTAACGATACATACTTCTTCAATTTTTTTCTATGATAAAATAACAAAAATCATTATACTTCCAAAATCACCATCACACACGAAATGAAATGACTAAATCATTCATTTCAACTATCACAAACATATATATTAACACATATACCATATCACATGAATCGCCAACTCGACTTACGCATATAAATCAAACACATAAAGCTAGGCAAATTAACACTGATGGTTAAACTAACCTCTCTAAGTCGTGGTTGTCACAGGAAATACTTTCATAGTTTTAATAGCCTTGAAGTTGATTCTCACGGAACAGATTTAAGCTTATTAATTCTTCGAACACGATTTCAAGTATATGTGCGTACAAGGTTTTGCTGATTCTGAGGTATCGAAACCAGCAAGGGGGAAGGAGTAGTTACACTAGAACGTACAACAAGTAAACGTGATAGAGCCCATAGCCTTCTTTCATTTTAGGCCATTCCGGGAAGACGAAAGTCATAACCGTAGAGAAATCCAGTGTTTTAACTTGTTACTTTCGGGTGCACTATTTCAACCACATGGGAGAAGAGATATCTTGTTATCTTTAGTATGCATCATTTGAGCTTTCAGGGGGAAGTGGTGTGAGAAGAATTATTCAAGCGTGAGAAGATTTGTTTTTGATTCAATTAATGTTTCCCCGATTGGTTAA